>VZTV01056899.1:0-12633 GCA_013400875.1 Anhinga rufa
TTTTTTAGTTGCATATTCCTATTTCTTGTCTGAATCCTATAAATGCCTTACATAGTTTATTAATAGGCTAAATAATAATCATGTGGTCCTTGAAAAATTATTCCAGTTTCTTACCTGCAATAGAATTGACCAGAGCTCCCAAGCTTTGCTCTACACAGTACTTAATGCTCTTTCTTGAAGGGGATATTGGTTTTTGACTGTCATTTTTCCTCCTTTCACATCCAATGACACTTAAACCAAACTTTGCAGAAGGGGGGAGTTCTAAAATAGCTTCCATTTTTATTTGTTTTATAAAAATAACCCAGCAGAGAAAAGGGACCTAACTTGTGTCCCTACCAAAGGACAGGTTGTAGTGAATGGTAATCTCTTACTGCAGATAACGGCACATCCATGCAGCAGTTTGGTATCAGGCACAAATTCTTAGGAAAGCAGGCTTTACTGGCTCTGCTGTTGACAGACCAACTGTTATCTCTCAGGGAGTTTGCTTATGAAGATACCCTGAGATGGGATCATTATCAATGTTTTAAATTCTTGATCCTAGAAAGCCAATAAATTTTCTAAAAGTAAGAAGACACAAGAAATAAGAAATAAGTAAACACAGAAAGGAAAATTGCACTCTGCTTTCTATGTCCAAGTCCAAAGAGGGGAGCTCACTTGTTTCTGTGCAGAGCCAAATGCAGCAGTGCTGGGGCTCAACCAGAGAACAAGGCTGTGCCTAGCACATATCATAATACAGCACAGTATTTATGTAGCAGCCAACGATTGCTAAGTGCTGAGTGCTGGAGCAAGGGAGAACACTCATTGCCTTCTTCGGTGACTCTGCACTTCGGTGTCATACATCCTAAACCAGGACATTTATTGGCTTTGAGCACTTGATATGAATAAGTGAACCAATTTATAAAATGGAGTAGCCCCCAACTAGTTGCCACAATTGTAATATTCCTTGAGTTCCTAAATAAATACAGACTGAATGAAGAATATCAGCCATATTTGAGCAAACAGCCATTAGCACTGGTTTTCTTTTCCTCCTCTTGTGTGGCCTCTCTCCTTACACTTGTGGTAACTTGTCAGCACTTTCTTTAAAGGTAACACAAAGCTCCCTGAATCTCCCAAACAATGAAAAATGAATTACCATAATGTATAATAAATAAGAATCGCCTCTTAAATCAGTCAGTGGCTATGTTAAAGGGGTCCCAGAGCTTTCTGCATTTCCAGAGCTGATGTGTGAGTTAGGTCACACTATCCCCAGGAAAGGTGGCCGGGGCAGAGGGGAAGGGGGATTTCTTAATTTATTTTTTTTTTAATTGTGAGGGGACATAGCAAGAGCGTTCAGAGGAATGAGTCATAAGGACTGACTCAGGAGCTCAGGAATAATAGGCAAAGCTGTGAAATAAATTTTAATAATAAACAGTGGTGTTCAAATTAATTAGTCTAGACAACCTGGTGGCACAGAGTAACACCTTGGCTCACACTGAGGAGTGACTAACCCAGGAATGTGTATTTCCACTGATCTGAAGCCCTTCTCCACCACTGCTTTTTTTTTTTGGTCCCCTCCCAGAAATCTGCGGGACTATCTCTGAAGCCAGATCCCATGCACTGGTAAGATAGCCAAAGCCTGGCCCTTACGAGAAACTGAAATATTTCTTCCTGAAAGTCAAGGAGACATGAAATCTGAGTGCTGGCAAATGTGGGCAATAGAGGGAAGAATGTTGGATGAGAGTAAGAAATTAGTTAATAACACTGTTATTTACTTTGCCTGAATTTCCTCACCCTCCCTGGCAAACCTCTTGCGAAAGCAGCCGGAAGAGAAGCTGGGTAATTTGAGACTTCAGTCACAAATGGCAAATACAGGAGAATATTAGTGGCAGTGCTTTCCTGCATTTATTGTGGAGGAGCACTGATTGTAGGCAATTGTATCGATCCATTCAGCCACTCATTTCACTTCATTGCAAAATGCATTAATTCTGACAGGCTTTGGCAAGAACTCATTAGTCTGTAGCTTAATGCTTAATAAACTGTCATCTCTTCTTTAACAGTGAACGACCAACTGCCAGCCAGCCTGGGGATGTAGGGAAAATCTGAAGACTTCATTTTTCTCAGAAATTAGATTAATAAAAGACAGGATGATATGGGAGCAAAAGAAAAGAAATACATACTTGAAATAAGTAAGCAAAGCATCTACCTGCAAACAGGAAAGAAAAATTCTCAAAAAAAATAGGGAGGGGGATTGGAATTTAAACCTATATCAGAAATTATTTATTTCACTCTGGCAAAAAGCATGAGTTACTCTTGGGGCATCACCTCCAAAATTTTGTAAAGTGAGGTTATTTCTGGTGGTTTCAATGGTATCATTTCCTGTGCTCTAGACAAATAGTTCTTAGTATGTTAATTACCTAGATTTTGTGAATGTGAGGAAAATTCCATTAAAAAAACCTGACCTGCACAGAAAAAGTCATATATGAAACATTCTACTTTGCTAAATTGACATCTTTACTAGATTGACATCTTTACCTCCATTTATCTGCTTTTGGATGCTGAGGTCAACCATTACTTTAGGCAGTAAAAGGAATTTTTTCAGGCTGTGATAAAAGCTTTGAATACAGCATGATCTTTTTAATAATTTTTGTTGCGTTTTCAGATGTGATTGTATTGTATTACATATGTTCTCCCAGCAAAGCTCTTGACATTAACTTGAAGTGTCATCTAAAAAAAATGAATGCGCTTATTTTGTTTTCTGTGCTAGATTGATAATCCTGCTTCTGCAGCTATGGTATTTACTGTGCCAGACATTCTGGCATTTCCATGTCTACTCTTAGTTTGTTAAGTGTGTAAGTCTTTGAAGGACCATAGCCATCACTGCTTTGACTCTGGGTAAAAGCACAGGAAAGATGGCCACAGGTGGTACATGAAAACGTCCTGCACAAGCATGTGGGAAACCCTGTGTAATCATTACTGTTGCTATACCAGGTGATTTTTTTCCTACTGTAAAAACAAGCTCTTATTCCAACTCATTGTCAAGCTGTTGTCCAATTCTCTCACTTGCAAGTAAAATCCATTTCCTTCATGTTTTATGATAGAATACAGTTTGATTAATTCAGTTGAGGATACTAGTGACTATTTGAGCTAAGTGAAATGAAATAGCAGTCCCCTTTCTTTTCTAATGCAACAAAGCCAGGTCTTGTGTCTCTGTATGTGGCAACGGCCATGCCCCAGTGCATCTGTCCAACTGCAGCAAACATATAGGGGTATAGCCCAGCCTCCAAAGGCTGGCCCATAGAGTTTGGTCCTCCTGAAATGCTGACCTCAGACAGATTATGGAGAAAAGAAGTAGCATCTATCAGTGGCATCAGCTCCTACATGCAGTATGGTGAGATAGTGAGAGTTAATGTCTGAAGCAACATTTATCTGCAGCATAGCATGGATTCTCTATGCGAGAAAAGATTTGGCAGTTTGCTGTTCTGGCAAACTTTCCTAGTGTAGCCACAGCTTATACTGGCAAGCTAGTGTTTTGTCTGCATGTAGTTTATACCAGTTCCCTGAATGAAATGTGCTATACTGGCAGACTCCTTCCCCCTCCCACCCACATACAGCAGCATCTACTTTGGCATTCAGTACACAGCAGAAGTTTTGACTGTAGATCTATTAGTGTAAGAAAAATCATGCTCCTTGGTAAAAAGGGGGCTGAAAGGCGGTCATGTAAGAGTGTTGGGTAAAAAGCTGTCTTTGCACTGCAACTATATGGGAAAATTGTAAGCTTGTGTGTTCGGTAAGGTGATTTACCAATGCCACTGGTGCCAGATTAGTACTCCAAGAATTGTACCTTCACTGGTGTGCTACTACATTTTCCAGGTGGAGAGCCCGGAGGCATTACTTCTGTGTTGCATAAGATTGGTGGGTGAGAAACTACTGCCACTGATCAGTTTACTCTTACAAATAACCCTCTTTTCCCTTATAATACCACCCCCCCTCTTTTCCTGAGGGGATGTGGAGTTTGAAATGCTGATGGCACAGAAGTCCCTGCCTCTGTCATCTCTTTTTATGGTTCTCTTTGAAGGGGAGAATTTCCCTGCCTGTGGCTGAGATAACAGAGAGATGCTAAGTGGTGGGATTTTTCACAGCACTTGACCATATGCAATAAAAGGTCAATTTGGACACACATCCCAGTGAACTTGGAAACATCAGAGTTCTGCTGGTTTAATGTGGAAATCAAAGTGTTTCAATAGCTCACCCAGTAGAGCCATTACCTTCTAATTGCCTTTTTCTTCGTTTGCCCCCCACCTCTTAAAAGCACAGTGCCTTAGTACTTACATTCTTCTAAGTTTAGAAAATTGTGAGTAGGTGGACTGGGATTGATTCTTGCCTGTCTCTAACAGGAGAATGAAGGCTCACAGGTAAGGGCTGTGGGGGCCAGGTCAAAAACCCCCAAGTTCTCCATGAGATGAGCAGAAGAACCTCTGGAACAAGGGCATTTTGGGTGTCAGGCATCCACATGGGCTCCAGTCAAGACTGCAAAAGGACTGTTGAGAGAGACTGTCTGAGAGTTACTGAGCAACCAGGCTGGGGTTGGGAATCAGTGGACCTGCAAATAGTTGGAGACTGGGAGAATGCTCCCAGTATTAAGAGTATTCAACCTGCACCTTTTTTTTTTTTTTTTTTTTAAATTTCCCTGTGTGCCAGCAGAGAGACTGCTACAGACTGGTTATGGGTTAGAAGCATGCCAGTATGACTGTTCTTATGTTCTTGTGTGTGGGGAGTTAAATCAGCACAGAATACAAATTTATAGAGCCAGAATATATCCATCTTGTAATGTTCCTACTATTAAGCAGTCGTTTATGCTTTGCAGAAACATGCAGAAATTAAGGTTCCTATCCAGGTACCTCCTTGATAAAGAATGCTTGGCACAGTTAAAATTTTCAGGTTTTGAGTAATATATTGCTAGGAGTTGGAGATAACAGC
The DNA here is from genome assembly GCA_013400875.1 of Anhinga rufa. Classification (NCBI taxonomy): domain Eukaryota; kingdom Metazoa; phylum Chordata; class Aves; order Suliformes; family Anhingidae; genus Anhinga; species Anhinga rufa. The sequence goes on from VZTV01056899.1 coordinate 4,957, forward strand.
ACACAATAAATTTTTTTTTGGTTTTGGCTTGGCACCTAAAACCAGCTGACTGAGGCTTAGTAAAAGGAAATTTGGCATTGCTGCTATTTAGGAGACTGGCTAATGCAAGGATTTGGAATATAAAAACCAAATCAGAAAAATATTTCATCTTCATAAGGTGGTCCCTAGGCTCAGTCCTGCAGCCTTTGCTCATGCAAAACTAATTTCTCATACAGCTTATTCACATTAGGGGAAAAATATCATGATTGGGCCATTTGCTTGTCAGGTTTATGAACATTTCTTTAGCAGGAAGGGATGCTGGTGCCTCCTTCCTTGCTTGCCTCCTCACTCTGTGCTGTCTGCGCCAGTTGAAGTCAGGACAAATTTGTCAGCATGGAGGCGCAGAAGGCAGGGCTGCTCAGGGAGACATGGGGGAAGCACAGCCAGAATTCTCCCAAAATATGCCTGAACCCATGCGCGTGTACAAGCCCTTCTGCTCTAGTGTGTGTCCCAGTGCTAGGCTGGCTGTCAGCAGCTGAGTCATTTGTCAGATTTGCCCTCCAGTTTCTGTTGCTTCATTGTTTTATTTATATTTATTTAAACCTTTGTCTCTTTTCTTTGTCCTGCCTTCTCCCCCGACCCTTCTTTTGTCTGGTTTCTTGTTTTCCTCTGTCTCAAGACTGGGAACTGGCCTGTGCCAGTGAGGCTGCAGAGGGTCAGGCATGATGCTGAGCAGGAGGTAGAAGGGTCCCGGAGACCCCTGGCCCACACCAGCGAGGGCAGCTGCATTTTGGCTCTTGGCTTGCTGCTTCACAGCCTCAGGGAAGGGAATGGGGCTGGGCCCTTCCCTGCTGCGAGGCTCTTTATGGCCAAGGAGCGCATCGGGAACAGCACAGCCTTCTGTGGGTGCTGGTCACAGCCCACTCTCAGCGGGTGGGGAAGGAGCAGGACCTTTGAAAGCCCTTTCAAATGGCAATCTGGACATTTGGGGGGCTGTTCACAAATGGCCATGATATTCCTGAATGTTTGTGCTCAGTGGCCACAGTGATGCCGGGTTGCCAGAGAGCCAAGAGTGAGGGCTGCAGTGCAGGCCTGTCCCCGGCTAGGCAGCCATGTTAGGGCCTTGTGGCTAGGGAGTAGCGCAGCTGCAGGGGCTGTGGGGAAGCAAATTGAGTTTCCATGTTGTCAGCACAAATTGTATCACTTCTTTCGTTCTCTGCCTCTAAAAATGTGGTTTGCCTTAGTTTGGAGGCTACCTTGCCTTCAGCAAGTAAATAAATGCCAACTAAAATAAAAAGGAAGCACAAAACAATAATGAGGCCTGCCACATGCCAGCTTTAGCAGCCTCTTGAGGCTGGATGGGAAAGCAGAGCTCAAAGGGCCAAATCCTCCGCGCTGGCTGCCGGGCCGCTGCGGGGCCTCCCCAGCCCGCGGCCGTGTTTGCCTGCTGGGGGTTGGCCCCTGGCCAGAGGGTCCCGCGGGCACGGCCGGCGAGGGCAGGCTGCCGCCTCCGGAAAGGGAGCAAAGGCCCCATGGCTGTCACGTGCACATAGCCAGTGGTGGCCGACAAGCATTTAGAAGTAAAAGCTGCCATGCTGCATTGCTAACATGCGGAGAGGGCAGAGGCAGACTGAAGTCAGAATCAGTAAGATTCTGAGATTTTACTTACTAAAATAAGTAAAAGTAAGTAAAAACCGCATATACAGTGGCAGTCTCATTTAGATCCCCTCCAGCCTGAAAACTGCATATGAATTTGCCTAATTGAAACACCTGAAAACTGAGTGATAGTTTTAGTTCTTACCTACCATTTATTGAAGAATGTTTAAGGATTTTTCTTTTTTTCCTATCAATTTGTAAATGAATGGACATATCACAAAAAGAAATAAACCTTACCATTGAAGGACAGAGGAATTTATTGGCAGAAATTTCTCACAACTGTTTTTTTCTAATTAATGTGTTGTTGCTAAAATAAGCTATAGAAAATAAGAATTGCATATGTTTTTTTAAGGACACTGAATAGTTAAATACTTAAGTCCTGAGTAAACTGAATGAGATTCCACTATAAATGGAAAGAGCCTGAAAACAACTTCAAAGGGATATTTATGTGTGAAGAAGATCACTTTGTATTAGCCACCCTGACTACACACTTGTTAGGAGAAAAAACTATGTAACACATTACTTACCTCTGTTCGAAAATTTTACTACATATGCTTTCCCATCAGGATGGGAGTAGGTTAAATACTCTAATTTATTTTTGCTGTATACTCTTGTTCTCTGTGATGTTTCATGCCAAACTGCTGCGGTAAAAAGAAGTTTAATATATTGAAGACATATATTTTAATTAAAAATATTAGAAGAAACATATTAGTGTTCCTTTTTTATTAATAGCAGATTGTTGGCCAACTAGGCAGCAAAGTTATTTATTCGGAAGACGTATATTATGCTGTGGAGTAATATTACAAGTAGGACATTGCATGTGATAAGTGGTTCTGTTGGCAAAGCGCTTCACTTCACTTCTGCTTCGTTATGGGAGCACTGGGCAAATCCTCCCCTCGTGCAAACTGGAAGTGCCCTGCCAACACTGACAGAATAGGGCTAGTTTACCCCAGGCAGGTGTCTGGCCCTGAAATCAAAGCTACCAAAATGACCGCATTTGGTGTGAGCAGAAAGAAATCACTTGTAATGAACTAATTTAGGTCTGTTATCTGTGAAGTGGCCAGAAGAAAATAAGGTAACGACACATTGCCCAAGCCAGTTTTGTCTAGGGTTGAACTAAGAGCTTAATTCCATAAAAGTTATTTTTCTTTTAACTTTTTAATAGCTTAAGTGACTAAATCAGGCAAGGAAAGTAATGAGTTTGGCCACAATAGTATCAGAGAGAATTATAAAAGTGGTGTTACCGATATAACCTGGGCTATTTTTATAATTTTCTTCCCTTCTTCCTCATCTTTATCAGTGTGTTTTATGTAAACCTGACACATTTATATATGTGAAACAGATGCAAAATGAAGCAGTTTTGTCTTCAGTTATGACCATGTTTTTTCAATCATGGACATGATTTATGGAAATGTTCTTTGCTGTAAAAAATTTCTTTTAAAATCGAAACCACATTAATTATAAATCTAACATTCAATTTCTTTTGATACTTTGGGGAATGTGGGCAAGTAAATTTTTAATGCAAACAAACAGTTTCTTTAAAAAATCAGTATTTATTAAATGTTGAGATGAAACCAGCACAAGACTTCCCAGTGAAACTACTAGAGAATTCATTTAGGTGTTGAGAAAATTATCTCTCTGTTTAGAAAAATATTATATGTCTCAGATTTCTATCTGCTATGGTATATTTGGCACTCCTGGGGCCATCCAAACTGTGAAAAGCTATTGATGTTGGCTCCTTGGCTGATCAGCCCATTCAGGGTTGAGCTCAGTTTAATGTGGAATAAACTCTAAACATTTTGGAGTTCAGAAGAGTTGTGCAGAGGTGTAGGAACTGCCTGAGACTGAGCAGTATCACCAGCAGTGACCAGGAGAATTTATAAGGTCAGCAGCTGGAGAGAATATCTTTCTCCTGGACAAGGCCAAACCATATAATATCCACAGCACTGCCAACTATGATGACTTTATCACATCTCTTACAAGGTTTAGGGTTTTTCTTCACACCTCAGCCCTTGAACCATGTACAAATCTCAGTTTCCATTTTTTAAATAGTGGGTTTCTAGTCCTTGTGATTACAAACAGAAGCTTGGAAATGTTAACTCTAGATGCTAAACACCCAGAAAGCAAATAAAACAGTAATATTTTTCTTAAATCTCACTTTAAAGCCAGTCTCATGATTTTGGGGGTCTCATTTATAACTTCTGAGTGTGTAGGTCTGGCTACACTGAATACCAGGAAACTAATTCAGCTTTACAGAATTAATCCATCCTGACAGAAGGTCTCTGTGGTCTGTGGTGCTCTGGTAGCCTGTGGTGAACTGCTACTTCTCCCCTCTCCCTCTTCCCACCTGCTAATTCTCATTAAAAGACAGCTAAAAATACTTGACAGGCTTTTACTGTGTTCCTATTGCTTAAAAGCAATTACAGTGCATTAAGCACTATTCAACAACATTGTGGGAGTGGGGATTCATGTGTTCATCTTCTCCCTACCCCTTCAGTTGTCTGTGGAATAATCTCTCAGTTTATGTTTCATACAATGAAGTATTTTTAAAGTATCTGTCTCAAGATCATTCCCAATGTCAGTATTGTGACATTAAAATTATTCATTAAAATGGAAACGGAAATTAATTTTGCCCAGTCTTTTAAGAGTAGGCAATAGCACAGGTCTCTTTGACCTGAGCTGGGAGAATGGTTTGTGCTTGAATTAGCTTTTTATGAAAGTTATTTCCCTACCTAGCTGGGCTCTGACGGAGATTGGATCTCTGTTCTTATTATGGCTTCTGTGTACCTAAAAGCTCTGATAGCCACAGAAGTGGCAGGGAGGACAAGGGAGGTTGGTTTCTGTGGAAGGAAGGAAGGAAGGAAGCCATGAGTCCTGGTATCTGTGTAAAACAAAAGCAGCATCATGGTCTACAATTGATCCCCCAATAAACCAATTTTGAAAGCCCTGGCTTCCACTGTCCCCCTCCTCACTGTCTTCCTTTGATAGGAACAGGAGGTAGGAACTTCCCAGGAGTGTGAAGATGTCTGGTCTGGGAAACATGAAAGAAGAAAGCTTTTATGTTTATTTTGCATGCTGTAGATTTTAGGGCCAGAAAGCCTTTTCTCTTTTTCTAATTAGAAGATAATATCTTGTTAAAAAGTATATGTTCTGAAGCTTCAAAGAGGGAAAAACAAAACCAAACCTCCTCTTGACCTATAAATACAGTTTGAAAAGCTACAACAATTAATTGGAATTTACTGTGATAACTTGAATTTGGCCTCAAGATTTGGGTACTTTGGGAACTGTAGGAATCTTGAATCTCATTGGTAAACTGTGAGAAGTATGAAAGCATGGTGCAATGATGATAGGGCAGTATGCAGCATTCCTATGCATCCGCAGTGTCAAAGTGTGGAGTTTATGACTGCTGTTTCTTTCTCCTCCATCAGTAAACACAATCTCTCCACTCCCTGAAGTTAAATCAAACCGCTGTAAAGCAACTAGTGAGTAACCAGGGTAAAATTTCCACTGAATTAATCATATATCTGGTCCAAAATATTTAAGATGTAAACAAAAGAGGATAGAATAAGCCCAGCCAGGCATGTAAACATTTCCAAAGTGGTTGTTTTCCAGATAGTTTTTGAGCCACAACTGGCGAAAAGCAGGGTGGTTGCACAAAGCTAGCTTTGAAAGAAATGGATTGTCATCAATTTACACCAGCTGAGGATATGATCCTGCCTATTTCATGACTGTCTGTTTAAAACATATCCAAATGTCCTTGGAAAATATTTTTCTGTTGGAAAAAAAAAAAGGTAAAATCATATCTATGAGAAACGTTGGGCAAATTTTAATAGTAATTCTAATGAAAATAATACTACTATTTTTAAATTAAAAAAGGGGCTTTAAATCTACATCCAGTGTCCTTATCTGGCTTTCCAGCATATGTATGAGAACAATAATTTGTATGACAGTTTTTATTTTCTTCCTTTAAAGTGTAGTAAAAATAATAAGGACTAGTACTAATAAATCAGATCAAAACCAGAGCTGTTGGGGAAGCTAAAGGCATAATGATTTGGGAGAGACTAAAATTCCAGACATTACAGGTGTGGTTCAAAATCTTTATGATACACAGTGGACATAGTGCAAAAGGTGGGGAGGCAACAGTTCACACAGCAAAAGGTTAAAGTGGATGACAGGATACAGTAGAGTAGGTCAAGACTGGAATATTCTAAATCTAAACTTGGGATGCATGAACAAGTTATGAAATGATGCAAATTGTCTCTATATCTAAAATCCAATATGAAGATTTTCTTTGGGAAGTTTGAACTGTATTATTGCACAGGACCATTTTCTAGTGTTGCGTGAAATGAACCCAGACTGAAGTCCCAATGTCTTTTGTGCTTCGCACGCGGTCATATGAGATCTATTCAAATAATAAGCTTCAGATCAGAGGCTAGGAATGTAATTTATTTCTCTCCTACAGTACTTAGAGGAAGAAGGTGCATTTAATATGTTAGACTTTGAGGTTCTTCCTCAAGGCACATGTTAAATACTGGTAGTATGCAAACCGTATTCACATATATAGAGATATTTGTGACAGTGGCTAGAATCCATGGTTCCTATAAGGTCTTTGCCTGACACAGTTCCTATAAAGGCTTTGCCTGGCACAAGGGCTTAGAGTCTTTCTTATTAAAGTCAATAATGATCTGAACTTTGGGTGAAGGGAACATATTGAATGGTATAGAGTTATGTTTCATGTAAGTGACTTTGAAGTATTTGGAAGATAACTTGTTAGAATGCATCATTTCACAGTTTTATTTTCCTTACCAGTGCATAAGCCATTTTTTGTTTTATTACATGCATTCTTCCCATGGTCCTGCAGGCCAGTGAGGGACTGATTCTTGTGAAGCACTATTTGTAGTCTAAGCACAGAATCAGCAACAGCATCTTTTGGATTAAGCACATTTTGAAAGGGTCTAGACAGTTGCAAATGACAGTTTATCAGTTGTTACTGCAGCCTTGAAAGTTCAGATGAGATTATAGGGCTGAACAGATAGGAAAAGTATCCCAAAATTCATTCTCTGCCCCAAGTAGCCTCATCCCCAGATTTTTTGAAGGGACACATCCTACACTGATAAGCTCTGAAAAATTCCCAAAGAAGTAATTTTTCACAGTGTTTCTCTAGCCTAATAAAATATTTTGCTGATGGAGAATACAAGTGCTCCTATGACCTCCATAACCTGCTGGTACGGGTGCTGGATACCAAAACTAAGTCCTTGCCTGGCCTTGGTTCAGAGCCAGGACCTACAAGGCAGTCTTCTGCATGCCTGGCAAGCATCCTTAGCTACCAGACTATTTGTTATTTCTGGATGTGTCCCTGATTTTCATTTTGTAGCTGTCCTGCTTTGTATTAACTAACTCTTCATTAGGCAGGGAGGGAAGCAACAAGAGTTGGACACTCCAACCCTTGGTTTTGTCACTCCCTTGGTACATTAGCTAGAGAAACTCCTAAACACTGGCTTACGAAGTTCCAGATAGCAAAGCTGTAAAGCTCCAGCTGCCAAGATCAGGAATTTGTCTTCTCTCTGTTAACTTCAAAACAGTCTCCTGCAGACACAGGACTGAACAGCTTTGTGTAGTTTAGCCCCCCAGCTGTTTCGCTTTGGCGAGGTGATGGTATTGCTCACTTCCTGCTGGCGCTTGTCCATATTATATAAATATATATGTTGGGGAGCAAGTCCTTAAATGCCACTATCAGAAGTTAGTCCAGATTGATTGTTCACTTCCTTGTGGCTACGGGAGGGGGGGGGCAACTGATTTTCAGGCCAGTCTTGGAGCCTGGACTGNACTGGGTCCTGACTCCGAGTAGTTAGGCAATTATCTGGAGCTGGTTTTGCCAGCTTTGTACTTCAAAAGATAGCACTTTGAAGTTTCATTAATTCTTGTTTCATAAGATCATGCCTCATTAGTGCATGCTTAATTAGTTCCTGCGCTGTAAGCTGATGCTTTGAACATTTAAAAGCTCATGAGGTTTTTTTTTTTTTTGACAACTAGCAATTCTTT
>VZTV01056902.1:0-11013 GCA_013400875.1 Anhinga rufa
TGGCCTATATATATACATATTTAATAGAAGAACATTAATCTTCTCACATCATAATCAACACATAAAATGTTCCTACATGGCTGTGAATATTGCCTTTATATTAGTAGGGCACCTAAGGACAATGAGATGTCGAGAAAACCATCAAAAAATTGACACTAGGATCACATATAGGTATGTGATACATACAGAATAGAAACACCATACATATGATAGATATTTAACATCATGCTTAGAAAGTGGAAATATTTTGCTCTGTTTAGTATAAAAGAAATGCACAAGTGCTGTAAGTCTACCAATAATTAATTTTATTATTATTTAAAATCAAGTTCTGTTCNGTTCTGTTCCTTGGTCTATGGCTTCTTATTTTAGAGAGCTGGTCACAAGAGGGCAACATAATTACATACATATGGAGCTGTTCTGACATTCCACCCAATGGAAATTAGTAGTATATAAAAACCACAACAGTAGGGTATAAGAGTTGTTTATTGATCAGTGTTTCTAAAAGAGTAAATATCAGATTAAAATTACAAAAGTTAACCTTAACTCTGTCCCTCTATACAGGTTCCATAATACAATCTGGTCACAGTGTAACATGGCATTTTCAAATAACATGTAAACGTGTCACACAATTTTCACTACAGTCTTAAAGGATGTGCCTGCTCTTGTTGGAAATCCATACAACTTTTGCCAGATCTGTACAAGTGTCTTTCTATATTGCACAGGGAAAAAAAAAATCAGACAAGTCAACCAGATAACAGTCTGAAAATGCCACTGTCATTGGAACTTCATCTCCTACAATATTCTGATGCTCTCTTTTAACTCATTGATTACATATGGGTTTTATCCATAGGAGCTCTGCCTCATTCAGAAGGAATAAACTAGGTAGTTGAGTGATTAGGAAATATGAGACGTTTGGGTAGAATATAGGTACTACATTCAGCCTGAATTCCCTCATTACTGTTTTCTTAAGGAGATCAACAGCATCAACAAAAGTTCTCCAGTGAACCAGTCCTTAAAGGAACATTTTCTTTGTTTCAATATAAAGATACTCCTTGATAAAAGCAGAGAAAAGATTTCCAATAAGATTTCAAAATAAGTTTTTATTCAGATCTAGCCTTACAAATATTCTGATAGAGAAAGCTTTATAGATCTGATATTCTGAAAGGACAAAGGCTACTGTCTTAGTGCTGATTATCACTTTCAAAGTTATTCACTATGTTTATACTGGATTTAAGTCATACAACACACAAAAGAGCCAAGAGAACTCCCACTATAGGTGCAATGCTGATCAGCAATATTGTCATTATTAATTACCACAACAACATCATGAATTGTATACAGGAAATCAACTGGAACAAGACTTCCAAGGACTCTCTGACAATGTCAGACAAAAATAAGTTCCAATCACTATAGTAACAGCTGTGAGCAACCTTCTGGTTGTATTGCAGTCAATGCCAAAAGTCCCCCAAACATCAGAAAAGCCTCGAGTTCATTTTGTGACAGTCATCCACAAGCCACACAACTAGCATTGACATTTTAGATGTGAAATAAAAGCAATTAATTTCTTGCTTGTAAATGAATGCATTAACATTGCCTAGAGTGCTTGAATGCCTAACCTATATAGTGAAAATTCTTTAAAGCCTTCTTCAAGGACAGAGACTTAAATATGCAGATCTGTTACCTGCTCAATACATTCTGAGAAAGATCTGTATATTTTTTTTTGTCTTCTTGTCACACTCAGCCTACCACTCTTCCCTTGTACATTCCAAAGTTTTCAAATTATTCTTTTATATGGGGTGAAAGAAAGATGGCAAGAGGAGAGAGAGAATATAAAGGAGAAAAAATAACATTCAAAAACAAGTTCCAGAAAAAAAATCTAATTACATTTATTCAGAAATTAAATATTATATTAAAAATGAGAATCCAAGCAGTTAGAATTTAAAAAAAGACAATATGAATATTTTAATGTATCTAAAGTTTCATAATTTTTATTCTAAGGAAAAAAATTATTTTTTTCATAGTTTTTTTTCATTTCTATCCACCCAAAGCAAAATTAGGACCAGTGAGTGCTTCTCTCACATTATACTCTGTTGTATGGAGAGCTTAATGAAATCGTAATTTAATGTGACAATTTTTTTTAAAGTGTGGTCTATAACACACCAGTTCATTTAATCCCAGACCTTCAAATGTCATGATCTTTCTCCATATCAAAATCCCACAGCGGGGAGGCAAAGATGAGGTGTTAGTCATTTTTATTGCTTTTGTCATCATAGCCTCATTGCTTTTTATCTTCATACTTGAACTTACATAGCACACAAGGTCCATGAACTGACTCCCTTGCAGCTATACTGAATGAGATCACCTTATTTTGATAACAGCTCTCTTTCACAGATTTCAACATCTGATCTGCTGTTCATCTCACTGATCATCACGGTCTTGATCCTTCTGACACACCTCTAGTCACATTTCTTTCTAGATCTTCATCATTCACAAACATGTACCTTAATGTCAAAAAAACCTGAGACTTCAGAGAATCCATAGTGCAGCATCAAGTTCAGTTACCTATTCTCAGGTGAACTCCTGAAGACTTAGCCTAGGTTTCAAGGAGAAGCCAAGCAGCACAGTTACTGAATTGCACATAAAATTATTAAGTTAACAGCTGAAGAGCTATTAGACTACACCCTCCTGATAGACCATCCAAGGTGAGCTAAAAATGCAGCCATATTAGAGCTAAATCAGGGAAAATAAAAGCATGTCACACATGATCAGACCCACTGTTTGCCACATAACTGTGAAATCTATACTTAAGACTAATGATTTCCATGGGAAAAAGTAGGTGATCCACAGAAGAGAGCCATAACTCAACAAAAGTGCATGCCCTGGTGATTGCAATCTAAAGGAAGAGAAGAATGTACTGAAGCCCTTTTTAAAGCAAAATTCTTTATCAAGCTGTACAACAGAGACAATTAAATCTCAAAACAATGTAAAATGATATCTGTATAAAATAGTATGAACAGCAGTTAGTGGGACAACATTAATTCATCCATGATTGTAGAGCAGAAAACTGAGGAGCTAATCTTTATTAGTAGTTATAACTAATACTAATTTGAAAGAGCTCCTGAATGCAATAATCAGACCAGTCTTCACTGCTTGAACTGAAATATCTTTTTAACCTCCTAGAAAGCTGTAGGCAGGTGATTTCAAAGAAATAATTTCTAATGTTCTTTCTATAGTTTCATTTTACTGCATATCTCAGTAAAAAATAAAATTATAGGAAAATATACAATAATGTTTAAGAATGGCAGTGGGCTATGAAAAGTAAGAAGTGCATGAAGTATTTAGTTTCCCATATACTGCAGAGATTTATTTTAATCCTTTATGTATTTGCTTTCACTACTCCCAAGATAATTCTTTGTGCCCTCCCCTGTGGAACACAAACCATTCTCCAAGGAGAGGTCAGCTATCTCAAAACTCCTTCCATTTCTTTCTTCAAGGAGCCCAACATGAGTGAGTAATTACAGAAATTTCAACAAGCAAGTCTCTCCTGTCTCCTACTGGTCATGTCTTTTAAAGTTACTATTATCCCCTAATGACCTGTAAAATCTCAGAAAGAAAGGCAACACATAAAAGTCCAGCTGCTTTCTTTCTCTGCTTAGGTTCAGTATGATGGAAATCAGAAACTCCTGACTGTGTTATGGCCCTGTGTCAACTCTTCTGCTGCTGCTGTCACCCATGGTAGCTCTCTTTTCATGGCAGGTTCCTCCTCATTAGCTTTTGCTTTCCTACTGCTGGTGAAATTCACACATTCATTCTATTGTACAGCTGCATTTCAGGCTGTCACTTACCCAAGACTCAGGACCTCATCCAAAGTCCAGTGAATCTTCGTAAAATTTTAAGATTATTTAGCTTTGATCTGTGATCTGAAAAAATATGAAGGAACTTTGTTAACTGGCCTTTTATGTTTACTGATTTTACCATATTCCACACAATTTTGACACTCCTTTCAAACAGCAAAGGCAATTCACACTGACATGAACATGTTCCCCCTGTGACACATTCAGAAAAAAAATAATTCTTGCAATGGAAAAACCACAGCAGAAATTTCAATGTAGGAGTACTGTGAGGGACAAATAAGTGTAATGGGCTGCACTAAGTCATGTGAGAAGTGCTAAAACACTATCTGGTTAGAAAGTTTCCCTAAAAAAAGGTGAGTCCTACTCACTCAGTCTCTAAATAACAAAGATAAATATAAAATAATAAGAAATTTCATAATGAAATTTTAAAATAGATGTCCAACAATAGTTGCTAATATTTTGGCAACAATCACAGCTATTTATTCTAACATTTGCATACATATCTACAAAAGCTTGAGTCCTTTCAACCAAATCTTTTATTTTTCTTAAGTACTCACCTTCTATAGCTTTTTATGGAGTCCAGTGGGAGCCAGATGCACTCATTAAAGCCAGAATATGTTTTCACCTTAGCTACAAAGACACATATTTCCAAGTTGACTACCGGAGTCACAAAGTGAAATGTTGATCTCAGTGAAGTCATCAAATTTTAGAAAAGACAGCAATTTTTTTGAACAAAATTTGAACAAGTTCTTTTACTATGTGATTTTAAAATTACTATATATTTCAACCAAAAGGTGGCTCCCACAGAAATGTTTGCTACCTTGGACTGCTTGAACACAATATAATACATGAGTATTTTTTGACAGCAAAAATTACTATTTTGACTGAGAATTTCTGAGTTTACTCAGAAAAAAGATCTGACCACCCCTGGTGGGCTGACCATGGCTAAGGCCAGATGTCCGCCCAGAAGCTCCCACCCCCTTCTCCTCAACAGAAGAGGGGACAGGAAGAAAGATGGAGAAGCTCGTGGGTCAAAATACAGACAAAATACAGGTCCTTTACCAATTACTGTCATGGGCAAAACAGGCTTGACTTGGGAAAAATTATTTTAATTTATTCCCAATTAGAGTTGGATGGTGAGAAACAAAGACAAAAATGAACCCCCCTTCTCCCTATACCCTTTGCTTCTTCCCAGGCTCACCTTCATCCCTGATTCCTCTAACTTCTCCCCTCTGAGCAGTGTAAGGGGCTGGGGAACGGGGGCATGCGGCCAGCCCCCGGCAGCGCCTCCCCGATGCCCCTTTCCTCCCCGCCCTTCCCCCTGCTCCGGCCCGGGGCCTTCCCAGGGGCTGCAGGGAAACACCTGCCCCGCCGGGGTCCCTCCCGGGGCCGCCGGGGAAGCTCTGCCGGGGCCCCCGCCTGGAGCACCTCCTCCCCTCCTCCCGCCCTCTCTCCTCCCCTCGGGGCTGGCGGGGCTGTTTCTCACCCCCTTTCCCTCAGCCCTGGCTGCCGGGCAGCCTTTTGCCCGCCCTCCCGCGGCGGTGCCCGCCCGTGGCTGAGGGGCTCAGCCCTGCCCTGCGGGGGGGCCCTCGGGGCCGGCGGGAACCGGCTGGGCCCGGCGCGGGGCCGCTCCTCACAGGGGCCGCTCCTCACAGGGGCCGCCCCCACCGGCCGCCGCTGCTGCTGCTGTCGCCGGCACCGGGGCGCCCGCAGCTGGTACAACGTCTCTCTCACGTGAATTCTGGAAAGTCTTAAATTAAAAGCAAAAGTGGACCGAAGATATGTTCTGAGGTTGTTTGATCAGAAAAGCCTGCAGATGAAGCTTTCCAAATTGAACAACGCTTCTAGGCACCAAATCATTCTGGAAAGTTAATTTAAAGAGAAGTCTCAAGCCAGCAATGAGGAAGTGTATAGCTGCTTAATGACGGGCTTCAGGAGGGCTGTGAGAGTCCATAAAAATGTACTTTTAAAATGTGGGACCTTACAGTTGTTTTTTCATGCTTTTCAGCTATAGATTATATTTCCTATATTTCTTGTATTTCCTAGGAATTTCAAGTGCTGTTTTTTCAGGAAAATCACATAACTTATATAACTATGTAATTTTAAACCATGTTTTTCTTTAAAACACAGTTTTGTTCAGCTTGTGATTTGTTGTTCCCTCTATAAGGAAGAGCTATGTGGCCATTCTGACATCTACAGTGATATATATTCAAAGTATTGTTGGGGCTGGTCCCTTTTTAAAAAGTTGGATGTGCAATACAGTGACATTCCTAATGAGGAGGTTCAGTTCATGGTAGGAAAAAACAGTTAACAACTGGGTTCCACTTAGATCGTTCAGTGATTCGTTTTGTGGTTGTTCTTTTATAAAGTCTGAAATGCTGGCAAAATCTGTGTGTATGCTGGAAGCTTTTCCCACAAGGGACATAGCATGGCAGAACCTCCTACTCAGAACTCACTAATCCAAACAGCCAAGATAAATACTAACTGGGTATTGCTTCTGCAAGAATTTCTGTTCTACACAGGCTAAAAAGTTACTATTTTCTTTATTTTATCTCCTACCAACATTCAGTAAAAGGAACAACTCAATAATCTATGTGAGAAATATCTTCTTAACATTAGCAACAATCGCATCACACCAATAGGGACTTTCACTAATCTGAAGAATGATAGATAGTCTTCAGAAACATTTAAATCAGTGAGGTTCCACTCTATTCTGGAGTTCAAAATTTTTATATGGTTACTAATAAGTCTCCATAATTTGTTCTACTACATTCTGTGTCAGAAGCTCAGGATTTAGTCCAAATGAATCAATAAGTTCCATATTGTATTGTCTTGGACATGTGCTTTGGATAAGTTGGGGCAATAACAAAGAACAAGTTTCTTTTTCTTTTAATAGCTGTAAAATGCACAGGTAGAAGTTAGATAGCTCTTCTAGCTATACTATTGTCTGTTTTTGCACTTTGGTAAAGACAACAGAGCTCAAGCACAGAATCTGCCTGAATTCAGAAAAAGACAGAAATAGTTCAAATCTTCCTCATAAGAAGGAGAGGAGATGAGCAATGTCCATCTGTAACTCCTCTGTCTCCAAGAGACTTTAAATCTATTCATTATCAGACCAAAGACATTCTGCATTTTGTCAACAAAAATAACAGTACGCATTGTCAGATGCACTGCATTTCCACAGCTATGGTTTTTTGACAGAAAAGACAAGTAAATAACCCCCAATCTCCCTCTACTTTGCTTAATTTGTTTCTGCTATCTCAAAACAGACTATTATTGTGTTTATAAATCAAAGCATAATGGTTCTCAACTGCATGACAATCTCAGATGGGCTGAACAATTTGGGAGACTACAAACTAAGATTAAATTATTCAACCTCAACAATGAGGCTGCAGTACTGAGAAGAGCCTTCAATCAGTTAAGTGAAGGGAAAGAGGACACATCTGAAGATGCTGAAGATACTGCCCTATAAAAGTAGATTGTATCCCTTAGAAAGTTGACACACTCTGTGAGAGCAGATCTAGAGTATTCCAACAAAGGGTAAACACAGATAGACCAAGGAAAATCTTCAGCAAGGCTTTGCTCATTTCTCATTGAGCCCTGGAACACCTGGTGGAAAGCCTGGGTTTGCTCTAATTCATGCTAGCAAGGCTCTGAACCAGTCCTGTCCCATAATCCCACTTGAAGGGAATAATCCTTTACAGCTTTCCTAACTCCAAAAGTTACATGTCTGAGTATCAGTCTAGCTCTTTGATCAGCAAGTATGGATGTAATTATGACTGCAAAAGTCCATGTCAGTTTTTGCCTTTCATGGCAAGACTTTAGTAAGGAATAACCACAGGGGCAAAAAAAAATTCTTAGACTACACATTGAAATGCAGCATTTACGTAGATCCCTCCTCATCTCTTCCTGGGGACTTGTTCCTTGACTTGTGTGTTTAGCCTCAGAGTCACATTTTAGTCCTTAAAATGTTACATTTAAGATCCTTATGATACAATTTAATGTTTTTAGTTTATCTGACAAAAAATAGCCGATTACAGCAGAAATAAGAACTTTCAGTAGTGATGGAGACAGCCGATGATATCAAGGATAGATTTAATGAGTTTACTGGTTTTATGCCAGTCTGTAAGCAAGAATTATTTACAGTACAATATTCATTCAGGCCTTCCAAATTTTGTTCAAGAAAATCAGACTTTGGATACAGCCAGCAAAATTTATTCCAAGCACTTTTGAAGTCAACTGAAGAATGAAGCTGCTTGACTAAAAGTGGAAAATGGAAATATATTATCACATGATATTATTTCACAAACTGAAAATGGTTGTTTGAAAACATTTTTCTTTTTTAGAAAACTGGCACTTCCTTTGCATTTCACTTGCACAGCAAGGCTGCACTTCCTCCCTTCACCCCCTTCTCAAAGTAAAAGAAAATAAATATAAGATCAGGAAGATGAAGACTGGCATCAAGCTATCAAAGAGTACATTCTAAATTACAGTTTTCTGGAAAGACAACTGCATGATCTTTCTAGTCAAGATTTATGGCCTTGATAATCCTGGTAGTTCTGTATTCCATGGTAAAGTATAAAGATACTTAAAAAATTATTTTGTTTTTTACTAATGGAAAAAAGTAACTTCTCCAGCACAACATATTTTAGATGTTTGCTAACTTAAACACATTGATTGAAATTTATAAATCAAAGAGAATACAAAACTAATAGAACAGAACACATGATTTCTATAATGGGACATTTCTGAAAATGTTAATCTATTTAGTATTGTATTTTTTTAATTAAATTTGATATGTAGTGTTATTAAAAATATTTAGGAGCTCTTTGGACAAAAATATGTGAACCCAATATTACAAGAACTCCTATTTAATCCCTTGACTAATACTTGGCCTTCTAAAACTAGCAAAAACTTACTGTTTGAGATTTCTAATTCCACTAAGTAAGAAAACAGAGAGATGTTCATTTTGTCATACGTTCCCACAGAATTATTGAAGAAGATGAATCATGAATGCTATTATCATAACTAAAATGTTTATTATGTCTCTGATATCTTTGACTCTCAAAACACTTGCTCATATCTTGGGAAAATATTTTCTTACTTTAAAGAATAACTGAAATGAAATATTAATCCAATAACATGAAAGTATGTGCAGACATTGAGAGGACGATGGATGTTAGGCAAAACAAGTTCATCTCAGCTCTAGACAAATGAGTCATAATTTTTATTTACTGAAAAAAAATGTATTTCATTCTCATTTATTTTGTCACAGGAACCTTAATTTGAACGCTGATAGCTAGAGATTAGGGGATATAGTACATTAATGAAAAGTATGACTTCATAATGTTATAGACATGGAATTGTTTTAGACGTGGAGAGGAAATACTTTATTAATGCAGCTGGTGTATCTAGTAAAAGCAGATCTTAACCCAGTGACCTGATACAGCATACACTGGAATTGTTGAAGGCTGCCTATTGATTTTAATGGTTACCAAATGATCACAGACTTCAGTGAGGCTTCGTTGTAGTCTCAGACTGTTGAGTACCTGTTAAAATCCTGACTGCTAAAACTGTAGTTTCACTGTGGTAGATTAAAACTTAAGCTGATTTACTAAAGTTGTCTGATGATTCTTTATTTTATACCTCAAACACATTCACCATTTACTCTCAAGTGTTCTGCATTTGTCAAATACAGCAAGGTGCTCCAAGAGCAGTGGGAAGGCAATCTAGCTTTGATCATATTTTGTGTTACCTCTGTTTGTTACAGAGCACTTCTGTTTGCATTCTTCATGAGTCAGGGCCCTGAAAAGAGATTCAACCTTCTCTCTATGCTTTATTCAGTGCTGTGGGAATCCAGTAAACGTGTTCACAGATTTTCAACTGGGAGAGCTTTTCTGGCCTTTGTTGATTTTGTGGTTTGCTCTCAAATACAGCAGGAAATTTTGGCTGATGTTTTCAGGGTTGCCTAAGGGTTTTTGATGACAAGTTCCTATTAAAATTAATGAGAATTGAGCATACAAATCCCATTGGTCATCTCACCCTTTATGTTATTAAAACAATAAAAGTTGGAGAAGAGTGACATGGAAAATAAAATTTGTGTTGCATTAAAAAAGAAAGTCTTGCTATCTATAAAACCATTCAGCAGTCCCTTTCCCCTCAACCTTCACTGAAATCCTTTACAGAAACTCCATGAAACACTTTTATTACAGCTCTAGAGGCTCATACTTGGGCCTTGCTTTACATGGGTTGTTTGACTGATATTTATTTTATATTATAATATATTTTTGAAACTTTGACCTCTAATTTATTGCAGGAAAGAGCCATGATAATAATAAAAAATAGCAATAAGAGCTTCAGTTTTTAACAATTTTTCTGATGCTTTATATCTTTCACACTGCACTTTCATTGACTTATTAAGGGTTTCTGAGCACTAGGCATACATTTTTTCTAACCTTTTAGGAATCAGTCCTGCATGATATAGTCCTAGAAGTAGAAAGTATGAAGAACATACTTGAAGCACTTGAGTGCTGCCATTAAAACCTTAGTTGCACGCTGAAGGACAGATTCACTGTTGATATCACAGAAGAGTGAGAATTTAGGAGATATACTGATAGAGTGCAAATGTATTCAAAAGGTTTCTCAGAGTTAGGACAAAACTGAAAGCTTTTTTAGTGTCCAGCTCAATAAGGCAGTGACAGATCTTAAGCTCATATGACACGGAAAAATGGCTGGAAAAATACATCCATTCTCATGAAACAAAATGGAACAAAACAACAACAAAACGAAATATTTGGGAAAAATATACATCCAACACTTAGATAAAAAGTTAAAAAAATCCAGAAAAGTAGTCTTGGGGGTTCTTTTTGCCTGCCATTTATTTGATAGAAAGGATGTCAAAATGTCACATTCTCCCGTTGGAAGCAAAACTGACATAACTCTTCAAAAAAAGCAGTCAAAAAGCTATAATTTCATTTTCTTGATGAAATTTTCAAGTTTTTGAGAACAGAGATTTTTTGGTTGGAAAATTAATGAGATGGAAAATATTCAACAGTAAAAATATTTTTCTCCAAATACAGAACAGTTCATACAGTTTATTCCATACTTTAATAAATCATTAGTAAATGTTTAGTAAATGTTCTACAAGTGACTGGCAGAA
>VZTV01056931.1:541-58632 GCA_013400875.1 Anhinga rufa
AGTTACAGCTCATGACAGGGAGAGATTGAGGCATGGAGAGCATATTGCTGAAGGCAGCCAACAAGCTGGGATCTTCACTAAACAGTCAATTTTATTTCTAGTTTAATTATTTGTTTCTTTCTTCTCCAATCCAGATTCCAGCCTGTTAAAGGGTGTGCATGAGGAGCACCAGAGAAGATATGTCCTCTCTTTTCCTTTGCTCTCGTTCTCAGCAGTGCCTAGAGCCAACAAAGGCTCTGTGAACAAAGATACAATGNGGCCCACCCATCCTGTTCCCAAAATAGAGAGAGGTCTGTCCCATGATTAGCCATCGATAAACACCAGCTTGGGGACTTTATTCCCTCCGAGCGAAGTCTTTCAACGTGTCAGAGAGCAGCTTGTAGTGCCTCTTTGTCTGACTCAAGATAGGGTCCTTGGAGCCTCACAGGGTCTCTGCAGGGATACAGAATTATAAAAAGGTATTTGTTTTTGTAAATGAACTGGAGGAGGGTCAGCTCCTCCTACCCACCCTACCTACGGTCCTGTCTGGGTTTTAGCGTGCTATAAATGACCAGCTTCTCTGGTAATTTATGCATAATCAGGACTGATTTCCAGCAAAAGGCCCAACAAAAGCAGCTCTGAACTGCTACGTAATCTACTATTTTTGTTTTCAGTTAATATAGTAGCCTAGGAACAAGCAGCCTGTGTTCTTTGTTTAGGCACCAGATCTCTAATCTGATAGGGAGCCGATCAGAGGTTAGGCAGCATCTAGGCTGCTGAAGAGTGGGAAAAAACATGTTCCTACACTCATGTATCTTATTTTTCTAAGGACCTCTCTTAATCTGGAAATTTTTATCCATTTTCATCTGCCCTGGAATTTCCTTCTTCTGCCTCCAGACAATGCCTTTCCTCTTCTAAGGGAAATATCACACATGCCCAGAGCTTTTACTTGGTTGGGTTGTTTTTTGTTTGGGTTTTTTTTNCAGATGCATTTTCAGCAGTTTAACACAAATCATACTGAAAGTAGTGGCAGAGCCAGAAATTAGAATTTCATCTCCTGAGTCTCGGTTCAGGGCCAACATAACACACTTCCTTTTTGTTCTCTCTATGCTTTTGTAAGCATTGCTACCTACTAGCATGGTAGCCAGCTCCAAACTGCCTCCGGGTAGCTCAGATATAGCTCAGCTGTCCACAGGCAAATGCCCATCCTCTAAGAGTTCGTTATATTTACAGTTACTGAGGGAAACTAGAAACAAACAATTTTTCTAACCCATTCTCAGCATTTTCCCAGGAATTCCTAGGTCCTTTCAACTGAGCTGCTTTTTCCTCCCATGAAGCAGCAGTTTCTTGCTCCAAAGGAAACATTTCAGTGCCAGCCCAGCACAACACATAGCAACTAAGATGAACATAAAGATGTACAAAAATGCTATAGATCACAAAAGCTGCAAGACAACATATACAGGAAGAAAACTTAAATGAGTTAGCAACCCATTTTAATGACCTGTGGGTTGAACCAGATCAGAACTGCACTGGTGCCCACACTGAAGTCCCACAGCGATGCTCTGAGGCAGTGCAGGGGAACACTCCCCTGTGTAGCTCCCATTCCTGGAAGTGCTACCATCAGATGTCCTGGTGGTCACCCCAATACTAGCTGCCCCATGACTCCTTCCCCTTGCAAACACTTGGCTTCCCTGGGAAGCCCACAGTATTCTTTTGGGTTTGGATACTGCCCAAGCTGTGTTCAAAACAGCACTGTTACATCAGTGCCAGCTACAGCTCTAGCACAGCAGCTGTAGAGTTATGCGTGCCATCCCCCAGGCCACCACCTCAACCCCTGCCACTTGTGTCTCTTCATTTCCTGCCAAATATCGTGCCAATTTCTGCCGCATCATTTTCTGAGCTGAGACTGTCTCTCTACTTATTTCTCTCTCTTGCCTGCTATTGGAGATTGAAGTAATGGTGAAAAGGAGATGCATAATGCCACTTTTCATCCTCAGCTATCTGCCCTGAAAGTCTCCTACACTGTCTGGATGTGAACCTCTTCAGCCCCTGTCAACACCCACTGTGAGGCAGTTTCTGATATGCATCACTGAGTCCTACTCTTAGTCAAAGCAAAGATGTATCTAAGGCTGTTTCTGCTGTTGGCAGCCTGAGAAGCTGAGAACTCAGCCTAAGGGGACACCCCTCTGCTCCCATAGCCTCAAATCTGCACCGCTAGTAGTACAGGCTTTTCATATAAATCAAAAGTTCTTGAACTCCTGCTGTCTGCTTGGGCTGACATAGGAGCTGCCTGCCACGTGGTCTGTATCNCGGTGGCGGTAGAGGGAAAGGCTCTTCTCTGCAATCCTGTCCTAGGAGCTGATCAGCCCAGGCCTCCTGCACCTCCGTGCAGTCCCAGTGAAGACAGCAACAATTGCACTAAGCCTATGTACAATGCCTCCAAATCCATGCAGGAATTAAACCCAATATGAGAGGGTGTGCAGAGGAGAGATTATAGCCATCCAGTTCAGTGTTCTCTGGGCTCTTAGGCCAAACAGACCATGGAAGACACCTCCATCTGATCTACTTATATTTCTGCACTATGAACTTTTGTGGGAAGTGGACATGAGGGGATTTGGCTGCTGTGAGCAGCACAGAAAAGCCACTAATGCTTCGTCCTGTGTTACATGCATTTTTCCCCCTCCAGGCCAGACCAGACAGGTTCTTGCGGCTGGACCCTAGCAGAGTTTTGACTGGCGCCTCCAAGACTCACCTGGAATGTTGAGGCGCACTTTGAGCCACATCTGCCTTATAACATTAAAAAGGATGGGCCAACCTACCTTGGAATGGGAATAGTTTGGCTCAGGATAACCCTTTGTTAAACAGATCTGGCCTGGGCTTGGCTCTACTGCAGTATGAGCATAATTACATTTATTATGACGAGCCATGACTGTGTACAGGCACCCTTTTTCCCAGACTTAACTTCCATAATTACAGAAAAGTTGGGTTAATCCTAAAGCTTGCCTTTCCTTTACAAATTCACACTGGTAGTGACTCTTAAAATTGTCTTATCTGCAATCCACATACCCACATCTCTTCTCAAGTTCTGGTTCCAGCCTTGAGGTTGTCCAGATTGTCCCTTTGTCCTTTTAAGACCTCTGCACTAACCGCACTAATCCTCAGTAAGCAATCAGATCTCCCCATCTGTGTTTTTACTGTTTCCCTTGGCACCATGGTATGACTTCTATATTTTAATTAACTTGAGCTGGATGCCTTGTCAAGACTTAGCTGCTCTGATTTCTCATTATGGTATCATAATACCATTTAGCAACACCACGCTTCTCAGCACGGAAAACTGATTCCAGCCCCTTGAAGGCAGCACAGTGAAACAAAGAGCACTCACCAGGGCCCACAGCAATATCAACTCACATTCTTGTCAACCTGCATTTCCTTCCCAGTGAATGTACCAGTTCTTGCCCGCTCACAAAAGCATGCTTTATAATATGTTTTCTTATTTTGTTTTTAATGGTCAAGATAACTTAATTTCAACTTTTTAATCCCCCCCGTGCATTGCTCGGTGGAAGCCCCCTACATGTAACTTATTAGTGACAGTTTTAATTTACTTATTACGAGTGTCAGTTTTTAGTACCCTGCACCATTGTTTGCTCTTTTACTGCCAAGCAACTCATTGCTTCAAATTGTCCTGAGCCTATTTCATATTTTGCAGCAGTTTTAAGACCCAAAGTCCATGGGTCACTCACAAAATGAGAAGGACGACTTTTGTTTCAGTGCATACGTTTCCAAATGTGCCATTATTAGCAGCAGCAACTCAGAGGACAGCAGTAGCACCCAGCTCTGCAATGGGCTATACACACTGCACTGAGGCAGGACACAAAATTCTTCCATCCCATCCTTTTATTGCAGTCTCCAACCCATAAATCTAGTCCCCAACCCCTTCCTTACCCCAACCTGAAACACACCCAGGCTCAGCAACACCTTACCATCAGTCTCACTCTCTTCCTCAGGCCTGTTTCCATCTCTTAAATTTTTGCGTGGCTCCTGCGGGTGCTGTGAGCTGCCATTTGTGCACAAAGCATCAAGTTAGCAACAGTGACCTGCTTCGCTGTAACTCCTGGTCAGCTCCTTGGTGAAACTCTCTTTGTAAGCACCTGTGCACCAGCAAAATTAGACACAGTCTCTGCTACTCATCCACCATCAGGCTCGTTTATAAAGCTCTGGAGTGGTTATGTACCGCTAATGGTGAATTGTCCTCTGGGAGTAACTAGCACTGGAAAGAGCTGTCCGTGAACGGATTTTACCTACATGGAGCTCATGGCAGGAAGATGAGACTTGTGTCAAGCGTCCTGCAATTTAATACTAGGCAGCATCAGCAAAACATAAGAAAGACAAAAAGATGTTATTTGGACAAACAACAGTGACCTGGAGGGACAAATACAAGGAAGTATTCTCTGCCACACTCCAAGGAAAAGACCTCCAAAAATGGCCTCCTGTTGGCTAGTCATAGGCAGAATATTTAGAGTCAATATTCCTTGGCCAAAGGCAAATCTGAGGTTGATTAATGCAAGTCTTTAAAATCTAATAGAGCATTGTCAGTTTACATCCTCTGAAAGTTTAGTTCTGTGGGTTTTTTCCCCTCAGGAAACCTTGTCAGATGTAAAAACTTCAAGCAGATGTAAAAACTTCAGGAAACCTTGCCAGATGTAAAAACTTTTCAACAAGAAAAATAACAAGGCTGTAATATCAGTGCTTTCTCTGTTGTTCATGAACACTCATGACAACCTCACCACCTTAAGTCCCAGATCTCTGTTATATGTGGATAAAAAGAACATTTAACAGCCGCTTATATAGCTTCCCATATATGTGAAAGCAGGATTTTAAGCATACATGTTCTGAGTACAGGTTAACAGTAAAAAAAGACAGGGTATTTTAGTGTAGGTATTGGGTTGCAGGAATAGGGCTGCCCAGTGTCAGGACTGGAGGGAGGCTTCAGTTTGGCCTCCGTGAGTCATGGGACAGAGTTTGTTGACAAAGCTTAAAGTGAAATTCAAAGCCAAGAAATTGTTTCCGTGTTTACATGGAAACATCTTCAATGTTTGATGTGGACGGCCATCTAGTGGAAAGTCTCTTTCTTTGCAACAAAAGGCCAAATATAGGCAGTATTTTACAAGTCTGAACAAAGGCATTTTTGCCTCTTAACATCTCAGAAATGCGTTTTATGAGCTTCTGTTTTCAGAGAGAAGGCTTCTAGGCTGAGACACTGCAGCATCTGCAGGAGAGCCTTTGGAACAAGAAATCAAGCCTGTCTTGTTGCAGGATCCTTTGCAACAAAGTATGCATTTCGTAAAATGAATTTCCTTTGACTAATGACTTCAGGAAGCTTTCCTCAAAAAAAAAAAAAAAGAAACACCACCCGCACACCCCCACTTGCAAAACACGGTTTCAGTTGTTGTTCTCCTTAACACAAGTTCAAAAAAGGCTCCGCGACACTATCAGGCAGCATGGTGATGTGATGGTGCATAAAGGCATTAGTATATATGAATCACTGTATCTCTGGTATTTGGCTGAATTAATCAGATAGCTGCGCTGGCTGATAGTATTTTTTTTTCACAGAAATATCAAGTATGCTGAGTGAGATTCTCTGGTCAAATGACTGTGATAAGCCAGAAAATACTGGAGTCACTTCAGAGATGTTCAGACTAATTTACCCAGCTACCCATCTGTGCAGTGAGAAGGGTGAGAAGTAGGTTTTATAGCAGTTGTAGGGTTACCTATAAATCACACTGTGAATCTGGAACACAACTACAATTTCCAAAAGCATGGAAAAATCTCTCATATTTAGGTTTTTACCTTTTTCTCATATTTTATTTACTACTGCCTTAAAGCTTATAAAAATTGCTGCTTAAGAGGTTGTTTTTTTTTTTCATACTGGTTTACATATAAAGTAAACAGCTCAAGCACTGGGACAAAGCCTACTTTTCTGGGACCTTGTAATCTGTCATTGATTAACTGCTTTTGGTATCTAAGATGTCTACCTGCCTGCAATGCTGCTTTTTTGATTTCTTATAAAAGCTGAGTTTCTTTTCCAGCCTTTTTCCCCAGTGGAGGTGCTTACATGGCCCCTCTCTGCCAGCTTGCCACCTAGTTTCATGAAACCTTTAAAAAAGGGCAGTATTTTCTGAGAGCTCTCTCCCCGTCTCAAGTTAGGATAAACCTGGCTAATAGGTGTAGAAGTTATTCAAAGGCAGGGACAAGTAGGCAGGCACAAACAAGTTTTCGTAAGTCTTACTGATCTGGAAATTAAGCTAAAAAGAAGTTACAATATTGTTGTAAATTTTCCTGTTAAAAATGCTTTAAGAATGTGCAACCAATTACTTCATTCCATGAAAGCTGACTCTGGATATTTATTATATATATATTATAATTATAGATCTTATTTGCATATAATGTTATTAATATAACTCATTACATTAGATATATTTGCTTCTTTATTATGAAGCAAATTAAACCACAGTTATATTAAATATATTAAATAAGACTATGCAGTGTCTGAGAGTATGGTTTGGACTGCTCTCTAACCAATGAGCATCTCTCTTATAAGCACAATACTTAACATACTAATACAAATTATGCCTAATTCAGCAAAAAGAAAAAGCCCAAAGAATTAATGGGAACACTAAATCCTTTTTTTTTTTTTTTTTTTTTTTGTCTAGAAAAATGTCAAATGTTTATGAAACAAGAGCTATTCTTCCTGGCTCCTTCTGACTCCACTTCCCTTCTCTTCTTTTATTGCACGAGTGCACTGTATACGCGCTGCCACAACCCAGGGAGAAGACAAAAGAGACCCTAGAGCTGCTCTGTGGCCTTTTGCAGCCCTCTTGCTGCAGCAGCAACCGCAGGCAGCTCCCGCACACCACAGGGGCCCCAGCCGTAGCTGCAGCAGCTGTGCTCCCCTTCCCTTGCCTCCTGTCCTTGGACAGCTTCACCAGCGCGCTACCCACAGCTCTGAATGGGGGTGCTGGAGCACAGAAGATAAGCTACTGCTGGGGTGCTAAAAAGCAGTGTCATTATGCCTGTTTGCTTCAGCAGTGGATCTGGTCTCCCTCTCCTCACAGAAGGTGCTGATGATTGCCATAGTCTGACAGGCATATCATCTCCACGGAAGGCTTTTGTCCTCCTATGAACAGCCAAAGATGAGAACTCTGAAATAGAACACATGTTGCTGAGCTGCTCATCCCACACCCTTGAACACTGAAGGGATGTGACAGGCTAGCACCTTAATAATCAGAAATACATCAGACATTTCAGGTGGAAAGAGCAGCACACATCAGGTGGATGGGGCAAAAAATCCACAACTTCAAATACCTGTTTAGGTGTTGAAGAAAGATCTTTATGGGTGAGGGAAAATAATAATATTATCAGAGGAGCCCTGATCAGGGTGCCTTGGGAGCACTGTGCCATGCACCGGGCACACGCACTCACCTGGGAGCTGCTGCTGGGAAAGCAGGCAATTCCTGCCTGCCTGGCTGCCCTCTCCTCCCCTCACCGCCGCGGGCAGCAGCACCTGTGGGAAGAGGACCACACCAGTTAAGAGCTAGCCTCCTCCCTGACTCACGTTTCTCTGCATATTACCTGGGCTCTTCCACTGCCTAGGTACTGCAGCACCTTGTTATTTTGGGTAATTTCTAATTACTGGGGCAATGCTTCCCAATCTGGAGCGCACTAACCTGGTTTTCATCCATGCTAGCATTAGGGAAAACATCTGTAACAGGAAACAGCCAAAGGCAGAGAAATCTGCCTCCTCCAGCTCCAACCAGCAGTACTGGCACTCTTGTGACTGATTTGCAGGGTGTCCACCACAGAGCCCCTGCCCTACACAGTGTGAGGAGATGCAGCAACATTTCTTGAACAGAAAACTTCACGCTAAAGCAGCAAATGAGGAGATCAAGGTCCCTACCCCTCTGTCATTCTCATACCATCTCTGTGACAACACATGTACCTGCATGTGAATCCAGACTTCATTCTTGACTGGGCAATTCATCTAATGAGCTGAGGAAGAAGCTAACTCATTTTGTGACTGGCTTCTGTCCGTTTCGGGATACCATTCTCAGTTAGCTCTGAATGGATCAGGCTTTTTGAAACACCATCAAGCTTCGAATGACTGACTATGTAGCTATGACCATGCAGTCAGCAGCACTCCCCACTTCATACTCTTTCATAGTTTCATGTCATTCCACTCAAGCTCTGTGAACTCATCAGTCTCCTGCTGCTTTTTTTCACGGTAAAATCCCAAGCCCTTTATAGGCTTCGAAGCAGTTTAAGGTGGCTGATTTTCAAGAAGAGTTGGACTCCCTGTAAGGTGTTTCAAATCAGGTGCCTAGAAACAGAGGTATTTAAAAAAACATCTGCAGGCTGAGAAATTGCCATCTCTGTATTAAAGCTCAAGAATAATTTCTGAATTGCTTTTCCCAAATGAAGGTGTCTTATTTCACAAGCTTAGCACCCCCCTCAACACACAGCAACAAAGGTCGGAGCATCCACCCTACTGGAAGACAGTGCCACTCGCATGGCCCCAGCTGAGCTCAGCTCCCAGCTTTCTGTCCTCGACCACACTGTTCCTCAGTCTCCCAGCCACCACGCCACCCTGGCTTGCACTGGCACTTGGCTATTGGTTGGAAAATGGCTACTGCACATTCATAAGAGAAATATGTAACAGTTTAATATGCTTGAATACTGCCATGGCATATCAGCTGGCTTAGAAACATTAATAATCCCTCTGTAAAAAAATCAAACAGCTGGGAGAGATTGTTTTTTGTTGCAGAGCTATAGTAACAGTCAAAGCCATGAAAGGATGAAGCCCAAAGAATAGTGCTCAACAAATCACCCCTCTCTAAACAGCCTGCCAGCTAGAATACCCATAAATACCGTATTTTAAAACCTGCTGGTAATTAGTGTAGCTGCAAACCAAATGATGACCTTGGTGTTGTCAATACTGATGATACATTAATGGAGCTCTTTGTCAGACGCTGAGTTCTTTCAGTTTTGCTGCTTTATTTACTCTAACTGCAAAAACATATTAATGGTCGTATTTTACTACCATAAGAGCCTTGCTAACACACAGGAGGTAGGAAACAGGAGAAACAAACACTGCCAAACATCACCTCTAGGTCTGCTAGCAAGCTGCATTTAAAAGTTAGTATTTTATTCTCTTCTAAGATGTATAACTTGCTGCTTTAAAATGAAATTTGGCTGTGACATTACCACCAACAATATGAATCCAACACACAGATTTGTTTCCAAAATATATGTTTGACTGAGTAAATCAACCATAAGCATTTCTAACTGCATCGCTACCAGCTGCACTGCTGGTGATTTCAAAGGCTTCATTTTTCATCCATCTTCCAAATGCTTTTTTTCTTTGCCTGTTTTTAAATACCAACTGGCAGATAAGTGGGATTTTACGTACAGCAAGGTGCCGCCTGTCATTGTTAGCAAACTGGCTGCTTTTTTTCCCTGAGGTCCCACCAACTATACACTCAGCCAAGAGGTTTCTTCCCTCAGAACAGGATTTGTGATTTGGTTCATGGCCCCCATACCACCCATGAAGACTTCTTTGCAAGATCCCGTGGCACGCATATTATCTGCTGTGTGACCACGCCAGTGTCTCTGTGCAACACACGATTTATTTTTTTCACTGAGATACAAAATAAAAGCGTACAAACAGTGAACAGCAGAAGTGGGAGCAGCAACGTGTCCTGCTCACAGCTCAGTATCCCTGTGTACGCATGTAGATCTCAACCTGCTGTGCTTTTGCACTCACCCTCAATAACTTTGTCCAATTACTCACTTCTCTCTTATCTAGGTCTTTTTGGGTTTAGCCCTCCTTTGATCCCAGCTTTAGTGTTTGAAAGACTATCCCATTAGAGCCACTGAAATAGTTTCCCCCTCACCGATGGTGTCTGTTATTTGAAGCTGTGTATCTATAGCTACTTCCATCTCTATCTCTTTTTTTGATTTCCTGACTGAGCCTTTAACAAAGGCTTCAGAGCACTTAATTGTATATACTCAGGCAGAGAACAATATAAAATTAAACAGGGAAACCAAGTCATACAAAGCAGTCATTAAAAATTTCTCATAACCTTCCCTGAAGTCATCACACTAGCATCTTCCTCAGCAGAAGCTGAGAAAATTTTGCTTATAGGTTGTACTGGGATATCTGTGGAACAGCACATTTTGCCATCCCCCAGGCTTTATGCTGAGTGATTATTTTGCCTTTGAGACAAGAAGCTTCTGTTGATGACAGTAGTAGTTCAATAAACTGAAGGTATTCTTGCCTCATCTGGACAGATGTCTATGACGCACAGGCATATCTGGAATGGAAAAACTTCTGAATATGCGCCTTGGAAATTTGTATTTAAACATTTCTGTAGTCAGGTTCCTGAGGTGTCACGTCCCTCCCAGGGGTTGTGTCTCTTCTATAGAACCTTGGAGATCTTTATGATTTGGTGAAACAGTTCTTCTGGAGTAGTTCTTCATAGCATTTAATGCAGCTCATTTTTCCCACATGGATTTCACAGGTAAGCATTTATTACCTGAGAGCTTTTTTTTTTAAAGCAGAAGGTTTAAGGGCAGCCACTATTCCAACATGAGCAGCCGGAGAAATGTTCTCACCATTTTCTTTTTTCTCAGAACCCCTTTTCATTCTCCTTTTAGTCAACAAGCAGTTCACAATTAGTCATCCATAGTCCCCAGAATAACAATACTGAGAACCTGGTCAGTCCCATCTTGGAGGCACTCAGCACTCCTTCCTGCCCTCAAGGACATCATTATTGGCACTCTGAGGGCTGGCTGGCAGGCAGGACAGCCAAGCTTTTTAATACCAGTACTGAAAGGGGCTCTTGCAACCCTACCTGCTCCACCTCATCCCCTTGGCAGCAAATATGGCAACAACAGTGCCTCACGGGGAAGACAGGCAGGAGATGTTGGGGTGGAGTACGCTTACAGAAATCTGTGGATAAAACAACCTTCTATTTCCTTCGCTAAGTACTGATGTTATTAACAGCAATTCACAATCCTGAATTTTGCAGCAGACACTAGCTCACCAAGTAACTGAGAAGAGAGTAGCAATTAACTTAACGGAAGACCTGGGAAGCAGTCAGATAAGTAGCGAAGATTGTTCCCTTCAACCTAGGGCAGTCTTCTGCTGGCAATCTGGAGAGAAAGAGCTCCATATCCCGTTACCAATTTTCTATGATAAGAATCCATGAATAATTAAGTTTAAGCTGAAGTTAGCAGAAACCTCAGCTGGATTGGGGATGTTAGACTCCTCATTAGTTCACTGGCAGGAAATAGCCTGGGTCAAATTCATTCTGTAAGTAATTCCTTGGAAACAAATAGAGCTATCTCAGCAAACAGTTTTGTTCTGAATCTCAGGGTTAAAGAATCTGCTGCATTCTTCCATGACAGAAATTTTAAAAATAGTATAGTTTGCTTTTTGTGAGTTGCTCATGCTAATAGTTGTCTTCAATCACTTGATGCAAATATTTGCTACCCACGCTGGGGAGATGTAGGCTTCCAAGTTCTGGCAAACTGGGCTTGCTTCATCTAAAAACTTCCTCCCTGTGTTTCCATACCGCCCGTTATGTAGCTTTTTCTCCTCCTTTCCCCGGTCCTCCTCATTGGATACCAAGGACCCCTGCTGCCCTACACTTGCCTACGTTCCTTAGTCCCTCTTCTCTCAAGGGCCCTCTTCTTACTCCCCACGCCAAGGGCTGTGTGTTTCTGCTAAACAGATGGCAGCTGTTCCATGTGCCCCTCATTTACAGTTTTCTGTTTTCCCTTCCCTTTTATGCCCACTGATGCCCAAACCAATTCTGGACAGACTGAATTAATCAGAATTAATCAGAGAGGATTATTAGATTCTCCAAGAGCCAACCTTTTGAACCAAGCTGCTCAATGGCCACAGTGAAATAGCCTGAAATGAACTGATAGCAAAAAAGGCTAGTTCATGGAACTACAAGCTGAGAACTATATAGGAAGAAGAAAAAGCTCTATTGCAATGCAAAAGGCTACCATGGTTCAGCTGCTATTCAGCATACCAGTGCATTTACCAGTGCGTGCAATGAGATTGCGATTTAGGCCAATGCAGGCTATGGCTACGGATGGCTATGGCTATGGGTAGCTATGGATAGCTATCCTATGGATGGCCAATGGATTTAGGCCACTTCCTGTGATGAAGGGAAAGAAAAGGCACTAAAGATGGAAATGTTTTTGCGTATGAACATCCTAAAGTAAACAGCCTAAAACCTGGAGTTCTGTCATCACAGGAGATGCTTTACCTGAGTCACCATGAACAGATTTGGGTATCTCACCCAGAACTAGAGTGATCTCCTCTAACTCCTCCAGCAAAGGGACAACAAGTGCCATTTGTTAGAAGCAGGGACATCTATATGAGAGCTTTCCCAGTTCCTGAGGAAAGCAACAGACTGTCCTAGAGACAGCAGGTTTGGGAGCTACCTGAAACACTACTGAAGCTAAGAGCTCCTCCCTGACCAGATCTCTCCTCTAAATCTTTGAGGATGGCTTGCCTTATTGAGCTTGAGTTGAACATGAAGTAGGCTTCAAATGCAATTTTAAGTGCTCTATGTTGTCTATTTCCTTTTCCACGTGGCATAGTTGGGTACATCTTTTCTGATGTTCCTTTACCTTTAATGCCTACACTCCAGAGTTCAGAAACTCAGTTCAGAAATTGTGTCTGTGAATAATTTTCAAATAAAAAAATCTAAACCCCTAGTTTTGCTAGGTTTGCTTAGACAATACCAACACCAGCCATCAGCCTTGAATCAGCACCAGAAGTGACATCTCACTGACTCTCACGTCTATCAGCATTTCTAACAAACCTTGGTGTTACTTTGAACAAAGAGGACTACCAAGTTTTAAAGGCTGCCTCTTTCCAAAACAGAGTGCACAAAGTAGAGGCTCTCAAAAGTGACATCACTGCAGAGCAACGATGTACTACCTGAAAACTTGATGGTTTCATATACCCATCATGAAGAAAGGCTTCCTCCTATATTAATACAAATATTTCATGCAGAACAAAAAAACCCCATCAAATCTATTTCTAGTTAATGTATTTTCTCTCATGATTGGTCTTAATCTACTTGCCAGAGGTACCAGGATTCACCCACAGCTTGTTCTTTCCTCCGGCCAGTCTTTTGGTGAAGTCACACAAGGGCTTTCTACTTGTTAAAGGTTGGACTGAACCCGGGGTGTTTTCCAGGATGTAACTTTCCAGTCTCTACCAACGGGGACACCTGAGTGGCTCACTGGCTGACACTGAGAGCAGGAGGACTCTGTTCTGCCTCCTTTAAGATTAACTGGCTGATTTTTCAGCTTTAGAAGCTTAAACAGCACAAAAGTTTAAGCTTCTTCCCCGTCTCCAAGGTTCAGCTAAAGCACACTGTGAAAAGGAAGATGAGAACAGGTAGCAGGTTAAGGCTTTTGTTTCCTTTCTGCTGTCACGTGGGGACAGAAGAGATCAGCTCTCTGACTGATGCACCCGCTCCAGCTGTGAGGGAGCGCTCATCTTCAGTCCATACAGAGCTGGAGGATTTTCTAAATACCTGCACAGATTGGACCTGTCTGAACTTGCTCTGCCTCACTCAATCATCTGAGAGCTGCCTGTTCACTACCTTAGAGCAACCGTGATGTTAGCCCCTGTGTCAGAAGGGTAAACTGCCCACAGACATGCCAGTCTGTACACAAACTACTGCATTATCCTAGAGTACAGCTCTAAACTGCAGCTCACAGGGGAGCTACTGAAGTGGATTAAGGCACTGCTTCATGGCACACACTTTTGCTGTTAAGAGGGTCCTATCATGTCTCCAATAAAGGTGTTTCAACAAGGAGGAAGGAGAAGGCAGGGCAGTTGAGAGACTGATGTAAAGGACTCAGAGGAGAGTTAATGGGAAGGGACAATCAAGATATGATCAGGTTGGAAGCCCTTCATGGGGACAGGGCTAGGGCAAGGATGCCAGCTTCACACTTTTGTGAAATTAAAGCTCTGGTGTTTGTGATGGTAATAAACTCACCTATATAAAAAAGAATGAAGTTGTAATATCAGATGTTGACTTCACTGCACACTGAAGCAGAAGTTAGACTGACTGTAAGGAGGATTCAATAAATCGCGCTTGATCAAGGCAATATGAGGCACCAGGCGCTCTAGCTTTGGGCAGCAGAAATATTCACTCTCTGCCCTTACGCCACTTTGCTCCCACATGAAATCCCCTCTAACTTCAGCATTAACAAAAGCCCTACAGAGGGTGGTACAGTCCAATAGTCTGCATACATTGCACAGTGAAGCATCTCACTAACCTAAGAATATGTTAGGACCACTTTTCCTGAATCCTAGTCAGAAACAAAAAAAAACACATGTGAGAAATTAAATTAATTTGGATGTGTTCCTCCCTATTTAATAAGCAGTCATATAGAGAGGAACCAAAATGCTGGCTCAGGACTCCAAGCTTACCTTCTGGGCTTTTATTCCTTAGCAATGGAGGCATTTCCATGGCATCAAGCAGATGGCCGAAATAAGCATCTTTCCTAAATCAAGCTACATGTGGAAGCCTAGAATCTATGGTAAGGTACAAAAAAGCTACAAGCAGGAGGAATGAGGGGGTGGGAATGAAGGAAGAAGGAGGAGGAAAAGACAGGGGGTGGAGAGTAACACTGGAGAGCAGCAGTGGTCCAGCCCCTCAGAATCTGAAAAGCATCACAGGAGCCTCTGGATAAAGACCAGCCCCAGTAGCAAGGCTAGGAGACAGAGGATTTCTGCTCAGTGATAAAGCATGGTGAGTAGGATTTTTGTGATCTGCCTTATTGTTTGCTCTGGTGCAATGGCATTTCCTTTGCTCTGATACTCACAGGAACTCCGAGGGACTATTATTTTGGGATGACTGCTCATTTTTGAAGCATTGTTTTTTACTTATTTTTCCATACATCTGACAAGTGTATGCCTGCATTGATATAAATGCACAACCTATCTCATTTTAAAGCAATAAATTACTGAAAACAGCCAAAGCTGAGAGTATTAACACTTTGCTGTTTGGTACCAACAGACTGCTGGTCAGAGCAAGTAAAAAATGCCCCGTTTTCTCCTCAGGTACACAGCAGAAATCTACTCAGCTGCCTTCTCCAAGTAATAGAGTGATGATTCAATAGCTCCCTGTGCAGGAGTTTATGCTGCCCTTTTACATGGTGGAATTGGAACATTTCAAGCAGTTACATTTTTTTCAGCTGCAGGTATAGGAGAAAACTGAGTGAGGGGTGCAGAGGTTTTGTCAGAGAGGGAGCCTCCTTTTGTCATGGTCTCAGCCTCCTTCCGCCCTGCTGCACGCCCCACACGGGGCTGGGGGAAGCAGTGGGTGCCCCACGGGGATCCCTCCTGTCAGCACACAGCAGGACAGTATGTTGGGAGTAGAAACGTGGTTAATTTTACTACAAAAAATCCCAAGCTCCACGGAACAGTTGGCAGGGCTTAAAGGAAGGCTCAGGCTTCCCTATAGCACACTGCTAATAAGATTAAGCATTTAACTACACATCCTTCTAGTATTCTGCTGGGGAGTGTAAGATTTTACTTTGTGTGCTCAGTGGAATTAAGGTTGAAGAAAACCACACCGATGTGCTTTTTGCTGGTTCTTCGTGAGAAAGCCATTGCCTGACCTAAATGTATATGCAAATAATTAGGCATCCTGGGCTACCCAAGAGAGACAAATGGTTAAGGGGAATGATAAGATACAGCCACTAATGATGATGAGAGGAGTACTCCTAACAAGAGGCATGATCTCAATGCAGGTTTGTGTGTCACACAGGCGTCTTTAAAAATAAACATTCTTCTGTTTCCTGAATCATGACTGTCCCTGATTACATCCTCCATCCTTTCCACCCTGTTCTTTTCTGTTTTCTAATGGAGATGAGATACTAGCAGAGTAGTCAGTTTAAGTGAGAAGACGAGCCCTGCTTTAAAATCCTCTTTGGTTTTCACCATAAGAACTGTTATGTTTATTTGCTTACTATAAAGAGTGTTACAATAACTGCAGGCAGGATATCACTACCCTTTAGCAAGGAAGAATTTTATGCTTTGTAATTAGAAATCAAATTAACAGAATGGAATATATGGCGTGATTATTAGTAAGTATTTCTATTATTAACTTTTATCTTCTGAGATAAAGAGTTAAGGCTTTTGACTGTAAATAAAGAGTCAAGGCTTTTGACTGTAAATAAAGAGTCTTATTCCAAAAATAACCCCCCTGCCACTTTACTGGGAGCACCAGCTGTTCTTTATGCATTGCTAATTGATTAGATCCTAAGCATTAAAAATTAGTATTGTCCACCGACTTTAAAAGTAGATGTGGCTCTTATCACCTCATGCTTTCTTGTTTTTACATTTTAGGACTTCTAACTGGTGCCCAGCAAAAATCCTCCCGAGCTTAACTAGGCATAGGAAGGGAGAGCCTCCCAGAGCACTCTGTTCTTTTTCCCTTTCCCATTATACAATTTCTCAAAAAATATTTTAAAAATAATTTCATCTTAAAGTGCACCCATTTTAAGCATAATACATGTCCAAATGCCCAAACCAGATATAAGTTTCCAGGAAATTTAATTATGCTACCATTTTTGATGGAAAGGAGGGGTAACATTTTCAAAGGTAACTCTGATACTCAGGATCTTAAGTCTGATTGATATGAAGCCACTTGTGGAGAAAGGATTTTGGACTCACTCCAAACTTGCATCCTAAAACATAAAAGCAGTCTGAACAGAGTTATTTTTCCTTCTTTTTAAATTAAAAAATCTAAAAGAGTATGCAATGTTTATCAACTCTTTCATTTAATAAAAGGAAAACGCTTGGAGGGAGGTGAAATTAAGACTCCAAATGCCATGCAGAATTCTACTTAGCAAGAGGCAGCAAGGTACCATCTCCACAACCTGCCAATTTTAAGAATGAACTAAATGTAAAGAAGCAGAAAGAGCACTCCTATCTCCCCCGCGGAATGACTGTATTCTGAATTTTGCTTATTTCTGTCTCCAAGAGAGACAATTATATATAAATTTTAAAACAAACAAGCAAGTGAGAGTGTCCAAGCCAGACAGCTGATAAGATTTTGGAATACATGAACCTTAATTATATTTTTTCCTACTCAAGCAAAAGTAATTTTGAGCCAAACTTGCCACAGCCAGAGAGTTCATCTACATTTCCTCTTTGCAATACTGTTATTTCTATCCATGCAACCTCACTGTAGCAGATACTACAGTAGGATAGAGTTATGTTCAAGAGGACTGCTATTTTAGCTACTGACACATTAAAGCACAATCTATTTTACCTTTTCTTAGAAGGCAACTTAAACAAACATTCCCACCATGAGATAAGCTAGTAAGATATAAGATAATAACTTTGACACCATCCCAAAAACCAAAGCAAGTCTTCCCCAGTTCCTCCGGAGAGGGAAAACTGTAGACAGCTCAGCCTGGCAGAAAGCTTTGGGGTCCATGGGCAGAGGCAAGTGTGACCCCTCTCTTCTCTGACCCACATGTCAGAGGCAATATTTGGACAGTTTGAATCCTGCCTCCACCCATCTTTCTCCTGCTTCCTAATGAATACCCAGTCCAGCTCCACTGCACCCCTCTTTGGCCTCCTTGTCTGTTGGCCTGGACTTAGGTAGAATTTAGGCCATCCGAATATGGCTCTTAGTAAGCAGAACAGTTACCTAACTCTGTCTTGTTCAGGTCCTCATAACCCAGGACTATAAGCAATTGCTTTGACTGTCCTAAAACCACATCCCCTCAGCCCACAGGAATGTGTTCACCTTCCTATTCTAAAACTTTCATTTACTCTTAGATGAATCCCAGACACAGTAAAACCTTCTGTGTTTATGAAAAGGCTGTCAGATACCCTGCACAGATGGTACATGTTTGAACATGAAGTATCTCTACATTTTATGAGCAATATTATCCAAATTTAAACCAAAACATTATTTCCATTATAAGCCAAAAATCCAGATCTAATTGCCTGCTTAGACACTTGTGAAATCCTAAAAGTGAGAAGCTGCTATGATCAAGACAGATAAAAGTACTGTTTGCTGTAGATGGGAAGTCTCAATGCTGCTGCACCTAAAAGCATTTTAAATGACAATTAGCTGTACCCCAGTATAAGATTCAAGGATGTCTTCTATTTAAACATGTGTTCCATAAGTAATTTCACAGATATTAAAAAAAGAGGTCAAGTAACGTTAATGAAGAAAACATCCAGAGCTTGTTGAAAACAGAACAAGCTAGCCTTTGTAGATGGACTGCTAGTTTCCACAGGTTTCTGTTCTTTACAAGGATTTTTAATTGCAAAATGTATTTTCTTTGCAAAGGTGGAAATCAGTCCCTCATATACCCTTTATCCCTGTGGAAGAAAAGATATACTGCAAGTTAAGTCCAAGAGGAGAATAATTAAAAGGGAGCAGAGACAGGCAATAGTGTAGCTGAATGCAGGGGTCAAGAAAGCCCAGAGAAGATGTACCATTTTTTAAAGGCCTAGAGTAGCTTGTCAAAGAATTTTGATCAGCTTTACATAACCACTGGAGGCTAACTTTCCCTTACAGCACTTTAATCTGTTTCTAACTTCACTGGTACAGCTTCCGGGGTTAGAGATATAACTTGTGTCCCTGCAGAGAGGGAAAAAAATTATCATGGTATAGTCCATTACAACCAGAAGTGCTAAAAGTATTAATAAATGTAGAAAGAGAGTGGCATTACATAAATATTTCTGTTCTATATTTGGAAAGAAGCTCACTGATAATTTATAACATATGATGATATAAATATATGAGGAACTCATAGTATGGGAAGTTACAAAAGAGCATGTGAGACAAATATTTTAAAAAATCTGCAGACTCTGGTAGTCTGCCCTTACGATCCCTTAAGAGTTGACTGAGGAGACCTTCCCTTTGTTGGTGTTCTTTTTTAGTAGCATTTTTAACAGGGAAGATTTTAACAGGGAAGCTGTGCCAGTTTTCAAACAGGATAAGCAAGATGACACAATGAACTAGATACTAATTAGTCTGGCATGAATCGTGTGGAAAACTGAGAAAAAGAATATATGGGATTAAATAGAGACATTAAACAATTAGAATACAAAGTTGGTGATTATATCTATAGTAGATCTTAAAAAAAAAAAAACCAACCCAAAACCCCCCCCCCAGAACAACCTAACTTATTTTTTTCCTCATCAGAGGAAACTGAAAAGGTAGCATAGGCTACCATCAGTGTGCCTTACATTGCTATACTATATATGTTCTCAGTACAGATGTTATTCAGACCATTTGGACTTTCATGTTAAAACTGTTTATCTAATCTATAAAAAAAGACAGAAGGACAAGCCTTGAAGTTTCTAGACCCAGGTATCAAACTGGTAGTCCATTGTATTTCTTATCAAGGAGATAAAATTCAGATCAAAGATTTCTTTATTCAAAAGATTATCTAATGATGCCCTGAATTCTTAGCTTTAATAAGTTTCATACGTGATAATAAAACAAATCCACCTCTAAAAGCCTTTTTAATGCATCTACAGAAAAATTTATGAAGTATGCAATTTCCTACAAAAATGACCCTTGCTTAATACTCAGAATGGACAGAAACAGCTGTAGGACTTCGAGGAGTCCTACATAACATTGTTATAATGCTAGCATTTGCCATGTCACAGCAGCAGGACTTCCCACAGGGACACAGTACCTACTTCTACAAATGCAAAGGACTGAGGTGTCAGATGCTTTACTTTTGCGATAGTAATAATTGGTCTTGCATCAGCTGTTTCTGATCATTTTCACAACTCTGCTGGAGTTCTGTGCACTGAATTTCTTCTCAATCATGCCTTGCTTTCCAGAAAAGGAATGTAATCATATCCCAGTGACCTAGTTCTAAATATGCAAAACAAGTTTCCTGTAGCATCAGTGAACTCCAGATACCTGACAGTGTAGTACAGTGTTTACTGGTTTTCATTAGGAATGCTCTGCAATACTCACATGCAGCCCCAAATGCAAATAAACGTGCCAACATCTCAATCATACGGATAGATGCCCATCTATCACCACCCACCCTGTTTTCCATAGCAT
The DNA here is from genome assembly GCA_013400875.1 of Anhinga rufa. NCBI lineage: Eukaryota > Metazoa > Chordata > Aves > Suliformes > Anhingidae > Anhinga > Anhinga rufa. Next base: position 20,671 of record VZTV01056931.1, read on the forward strand.
CCATACTCTTGATGTCAGATATTCACACTTTACCCTTACATTTTCTACCGTGTGTCACTGACCTACATTTAGTTGTAAATATTGCTAATCACCTGCCAGTTTGCAGCTTCTGTAAGGAACAGGCTGTCACTGATCTGCCTGCTGGAGAAGTGCTGCAGGTGGCAGAACTCCCAGGTACGCAGACCTGTATCTGGTGAGGTGTTGGTCAGTGATGCTGTTCCCAGCAAGCCCTTGCAACTGGAAAGCCTCTGGAGGCTACAGACAGCTGTTACAGTCCAAGGTAGACTAAAGACTGCTTTAAGTCATACTTTAAGAGTGTACAAAGGCTAGGGTTGGTGCTGAACTTAAAATCTCCCCAGCTGTCTTTGTACTGGGTGCAGGTCGGGATCCAGAGATCTGATCTGAGTTTGCTCTCGAGGGAGTATTGGTAATTTTTCATTTCACCAGAGCTGTTACATATGGTTTGCCAAGGACTGCTAGAGGTAGCACTGTGTTGTTTGTGTGTTCAGAGTTCAATGGCTCTACGAGGTTTTAGATATGTCTACATAATTCAAAACAAGAGAAATCATTAACTGAGGTCTCATTAAGTAAAGATCCAAGCACATTATTTCAAGAACAGGACTTGGAGTTTGTTGTGGTTTAGTCCCAGTCAGCAACCAAGCCCCACGCAGCCGCTCGCTCACTCCCCCCACCCCTGTGCGATGGGGGAGAGAATCAGGAGAGCAAAAGCAAGGAAACTCATGGGTTGAGATAAGAACAGTTTAAAGATAGTAATACTAATAATAGTAATGACAATAATAATGATTGTGGTGGTAATAATAATAATAACAACAATGATAATAATAATAATAATAATAATGAAAGGAAAATAATGAGAGAGAGAAATGAAACCTGAAAAAGAAAAGAAAAAAACCCCAAACCCCCACAAGTGATACAACTGCTCACCACCCGCTGACCAATGCCGCTGGTCACTGAACCGCCTCCCCCAGCCAACTCCCCCAGTTAATATACTGGGCATGATGTCATATGATATGGAATATCCCTTTGGCCAGTTTGGATCAGCTCTCTTGGCTGTGCCCCCTCCCCTCCCAGCTTCTTGTGCACCTGACAGAGCATGGGAAGCTGGAAAAGTCCTCGACTAGTTCAGCACTACCCAGCAACAACTAAAACACCAGTGTGTTATCGGTGTTATTCTCATACTAAGTCCAAAACACAGCACTACACCAGCTACAGGGATGAAAATTAACTCTATCCCAGGCAAAACCATAACAGAGGTTTTGTCTTGCTTCCCATCCAGTAGAGATCTGGCTTCTCTAATGGCTTTTAGGAAGTGCTTGCTTCTTCCCTGACCTACTTTTATGTAAGTCCATTGACCTACTCAATAATCAAGTTGATATAAAGCAGGAAAGGATCAGATGTGTCCCTGAAATAACTGATCGAAAACTGAAAGTGTCATGGTTAAAATAATTAATGACTAATTAGATGTATGAAAACATAAAAGAGATTCAATACTAAACCAGGCAGAGACCAAAATCGGCATTGATACAGGTAACAAGAGTATTTTTAGAAATAGCTAATTAATGCACAATGTAGATTCAGTGTGGCAATGCCTCAGAGTACTACACTGGTCTTTGTAAATTGGAAACGATGCTTCTGTCATGATTAGCAGTGATTTTCAATGTGACATTTTTGACTTTTTACAATCAAAGTAGTAGTGCAGAAAATTATACATTATGCTCAGGAGGAAGCAAACCCAGTAATTCAGTTTCAGCATGCTTCCCAGGGTAGTACTGAGATTTGTGGATTTTCTGTTCACAGGTAAGGATTATTTTTAATATAAAGACAGCATCATGTGTCAAGTGTTTGATGCATTTTCTGAGGAGATTTCCCACCTTGAGCTCTTCGTCCTCCTCAAAGGTACAGATTTATGAACTGCTGCCTCCCTGATGCATACACGTTAAGGTTCCTCAAGCATTCCTTTTCATTGATGCCTCTTCTACTTTTGGAACAGGACCTCTATCTTGTTAAAAGCCATCCCGAAGTCATAATCTGAAATCCAAACCCCCTCATTTCTAACAGCCAAAATGTTCTCTGAGCCTCGGCTACCAACCTGTACAGTGTACCGTCTTCTCCTTGCTGGATCTTCCAGCCATTGCCAACATACCTTGCGTTTCACTTGATCTGGTTCTCATGCAATACCATGACTCAGTGATGGAAATTTCTGGTGACAAACAAAATCAATTATATAATGCTGAATATCCACCCCTTTGTTCTCCAGTTGTTTCAAAGTTTACAAATGCTAGCCACCAATCTCACAGTATTTTTATCCTGCTGTTTTCTTTGCAGAAACAGATGTGAGGAAGCAGTATGGAGCTCAAGAGAGGAAAGACCTTCATAAAATCCAGTGTGCAACATGAGAAAGTGCCACCAGTGCACACAATTCCTATCAACAAAGACGATACAGGGAAAGACAAAAAGGCAGCTCTGGAGGGAAACCAAAGTGTAGCTGAAGTCCAGCTGGCATGTTTGGCCACGCACAAGAACTGCAGATTTTCCATCAGAGGAGCAAGGAATGGGGCTGGTGACAACTGCCTGGAAAAATCATCTGGGTCCTCTTACAAACCTGTGAGGAAGAGTAAAACCCACGACTGCGTTCCTGAGGCAGACAAAACAGAGCACTGCAGCCCCAGCAGCAGGGTTTGTGAGGAAGGCTTTTCTGGGAAGGGTAAGGGCCGGCTTGTCAATAGCATCAGCTTTTCAGGGATGTCCAGCTCCAGCAGTAAGAAGGAGTGTGTGGTCAGCCCCAGCCAGTCTGCATGCAGCAGTCAGATGATCGATTACAGGAACTTTGTGCCACAGATGCCTTTTGTACCAGCTGTCGCAAAAACCATTCCCAGGAAGAGGATTTCCCTCAAGAGATCTAAGAAAGGGCTCAGAGATATATTTCATATAAAAAAAAATAAACCAGAGAGCCTCACATTCCTGGTTGAGAAGGACAAGAATCTGTCCTCTCCAGGCTGCAAGAGTGAGTTGTCTGGGCGTCTTGCAAAGTATCTTTTCAAAACAGGAGAAACGTTTGCAGCTGATTGCTTGTCACAGGACTGCTCAGACAGCGAACTGCAGTCTGACTCTTCCTATGACTGCTGCAATACCCTCTGTGAAGATGTCGCCTCACTGAAGAGTTTTGATTCTCTCACTGGATGTGGGGAAATCTTTGCTGATGAGAGCTCTGCTCACCTGGAGCTGGAGAACAACAAAGAAGTTCTGCTGAGACGAAGCAAGCACAAAGACAGCCCGGTCATGGGATCTTTCCAAGGGGGTGTGGAGCAGCTGGCCTCTCCCGGCCAGAACGAGACCGTTGAATTTGCAAAGTTTTGGGACAACATCAACAAATCAGTAAGGCTACATCAGAGTGCTCTGTTTGATAAGAAGTTACTGAAGATACCTGGTCCTGACATGGAAAAGACTGGAAGCCAGGCTGCTGCATCTGCGACAGACCCCCAAGTGTCACCTGATAAAGATGGTGACAATTCCAAAGAGAGCTCCACAGAAACGGGAACTCCGAAAAGTGACAACCAGGAATCCACATCCACAAGTGATGAAGGCTACTATGATTCATTCTCTCCTGGACAAGATGATGAAGTGAAGGAAGCTCAGACACCTGGGGTCCCAGGTAGATTTCCAAGAGACAGCTACAGTGGAGATGCCCTTTATGAGCTCTTCTATGACCCAAATGAAGTCAAAATAAACCCAGTCCTAGACGATGACTTGTGCACATCTGAAAGCATTTCAGAACAAGCCATCGAAATCCCTTTGTCCATTTACAGCTTTCATGTTGGAGCTGAGGAGAACATGGCTTCCCAGCCAGGTCTAGACATTATCAGCCAGGGTTTCTTCCACAGCACATGGAAAGGCAAAGAATGTTTGCTAAAGCTCTGTGATACTGAGCTTTCACTGACCATGGGGATAATAAACTGGCTGCGAAAACACGCGGGACTAGTTTCCTCCCCTGACTCTCTTCAGAGTCCTCAGTCACAGCCAGAAAAGTCTAATGATTCATCGATCGTGCCCAGCCCCAGTCCAGAGCAGAAAGTGAGCACAGAAGCTCAGCAGGACAAACCAAGCAAGGAAGAATCTAACACATTTAACCTATGCGTGTCTTTGGATGAAAGCAAACCTGCAACACAGGCCTCTTCAGTAAATGTTGCTGAAAGAGATCACAGCCTGGACTCTTGCCCTAACACATCTAATTTGGATTTCCAAGGAAGGGAAGGGAGTCACCACAAGGATTCATCTACGGTGTCTGGGACTGTGGAAACCACCAGAGCATCAAGCTATGCACCACAATCACAGGCTAACGGAGACAATCTGCAGACATCTTCGACTGAGAATGAGAAGGCAACAATTTCAGAAGGATGTGAGACATCCAGAGATAAAAACCCACTGCCAGCAAAGCTGAACAGAGAGAGCGGCTCCCAGAGCTCTGAAAACCCTTCGTTAGATGATAATCACGAAGTAGAATCATGTTACTCCTACAAGACTGCTGCGACCTCACTCCTGGATCCCCTCGAGAGGGAGGACAGAAATAAACCAATGTATCACTCTCTCTCTATTTCCTGTGACAAAACCCTGCAGCCTCTTACTCTCAGACGCTTCCAGAGCTACATCAGCCCCACACCAAGAGAGAGCAGCACTAACATAGTGCAGCTCTTAGAGCACTGTGTAACACAAGTGGCATCATTAAAAATCAGCTATGAAAACAAGCACCTGGAAGACAAATGCATTGGGAATGAAATGAACAATATCATTCATAAGATGTCTCAATACAAAAACAAGTTATTGTTGCAAAACGAACGCAACTGCCTTGCCCAAAATCCCGAATACTCCACTGTTCCTAGCACAAACCAATACAACTATGAGAGGAGTTTCCAATCCAGCAGTCTGTATCATCTGAAGCAAAATGGGGAGCAAATTTGCTCTGAAGATCAGGAAAGTAGAGCAAAAATCCTAGATGAGGTCACTAGAAGCAAGATAAATTTTGAATATGCCCACCTAAATAATCAAGCTCTCTCCTATTTAAAAGACTTTACGTTTGATCTCAGTCCAAGTGACTCTGCCCCTGCTACAACTCTTAGTAGACCAACATTTTTACCTCTCTTTAACTCTGTCTGCTCAGACATACCTGCTACTTTTTCACAAGCTTCATACAGCACCACCGTCTCTCTAGCTGACTCGCTGCAGCCTCAGGAGGCCAAGCAGTGCAGCCCAGGGCCATGGAGTTACGCAGAGAGCCCCTGCAGGGGCCTGGCTGGAGGGAGCGCTCTGTCCCCTCACCCAGACGCAGCCACCTCGGACACGGCAGTGACAGGGAGGAACCACCAGTAACACACCTGCATTGAGAAGGTGAGTGCTTATGGGGAGTCTGAAATTAAATGTGAAATAAGTAACATCTCTTCCCTTTTCACAGAGGGACACTTACGGCAGCAGAGTCTGATATATACTCAGGGTTTCGCAGTCTTCCAGTTTCCTTCGCTTCAGCATGGCAGTTAAAAGTAATCAGAATTTAAATTACACAGTTGCCCAGACCAGGGGCCATGTAGAGCAGGTATCACATTCACTGAGTCTTACAAGTCCCATGCGAAGGTTGAAGCCCCATCTTCCACCCCGGTGCAGCAGTTCTCACACCAGCTGAAGGAGGGGAAATTTTTCCTTCTCCCACTCCAGGACCTGCCAAGTTTGGAACAACATGGTGGATATGGATGCCTGGCCACAGACTGCCAGCAGCATTCAGCTCAGATTCCTCACTACTGGGTGATGAAATCCTCTTGCTACATAATGACAGCATAAAAATTATGCCCTGCTTCCCCTCTGGAGTGATAACTGGGTATTAGACAGAGCTCTCTACTGGAGTCCTGATGTGTGAGCTGCTACGCAGGGGGTCACACAAGAAAGCCAGAGATCTGCAATGCTAAGTCACCGGGCAGACAGACATACCCTGTCCTTCAGTTGCACACGTATGGTGTGCCCTCAAGCACAAGGGAAAGCCCACAATACTATGCCACTGCTGCTAAGTGTACCAAAAGGATGTTCTTCCTTCTTGTAAGCCTGAGGCCTCTCCAGCAGGTGCATTTGGCTAAACTGCGCTATGGCAGAGCAAGAGCTGAAGCCAAGGCACGCTCCACATGCAGGGCTTGTCAGGCTTCTCAAGAGAGGGGTTATAGGGTCTGTGCTGCACCTCTGCTTTTGAAAATCCTTGAGCCACATTTACGTAGTATAGGGAGATACAGAAATCAGTCTCTGATGTAGGGTAAGAAACACCTCTGCTGTAAAACAGAAAGAGCTGATCAAGTACACAGCCATTGGGCTGGTTCAGGTTTGCCTGTCACACAAGGCTTCAGGCCAGAGCAGACACTATCTGAACAGACTGCTCTAACTCAAGCCAGATGAGAAATCCTCTGCCCTCCAGTTGCTGTCAGTTGCTGAGAGGAATCTGTCATAGAAGTATACAACTTGTGTAAATTCTCTGTCATGTGCCCTGCCAAATCTGACAGATTGGCTGGACTCTGCCCAGCCCTGGCACTCTGAGAAGGAGCCTTTGGAGGTGGTGGAAGATGGAGAGGAGGCTGCAGCAAGGGCCAGGATAGAGAATTAAGGAACAGCTCATTATTGAACGGAGGGACCCAGGGAACACAACACTTCTCTGGCTCTTGTCGCTCACAGCAGTGTGACTGCTTTTAGGTCATCTCTAAAGGCTTCCCAAGCAGCACAAACTAAAAAGAACAGTGTTTCTGCAAGAGGCAAAAACACCCTTAAATTTTGAAGTCTTGGGAGATTCAGCCACCCTCTTTGCTATTTACATCTTTGTGAAAGTGCCCTTCCCCACTAACAAGTCTCCCATTGCAGGGAGGGATATTTTTCAGGGCTCTGCATGAAGCTAAGGGCCAGAGACTGCCAGACTTCAGTACCCTTTATTAACACATCATCTAGTTATAACCTGTTCATCAGTGAACTAGTGAAAGAAATCCTCTAGTGAAAGAAGTGATTTTGGTTTTTCCATTTTTGTTGCTAACAATGCTGCAAACGATGCTGACTAGCAAGCCACCTTCTTGTGTCACCAGATTTTTGGGCAGAACTTGCCCTTCAAGGACACACATGGTCCTTAGAACTACTTGCCTCTTTTAGATTATTTCTGAAATTAAAAATTCAGCACATGCAAGGAAAGGTTTGTGGTCACAGCTAGTATATTTAAGAAACCAGTGCTAGGCACAGATTTTAGGGTTAGAACAGCAGATCAATGTATGCATTGGCCTGATATTTTTAGTTTGTTGTGAATATTAATCCACAGGGTACTGCTAAGAAAATCCCTGCCTTCACAGGCTAGGAACATAAAGGGATTCTAATTTTGAGGAATCACTTGCTTTCTGGTAGGAATGGAGAAGGGAGTCATAGCTGTCGTGACTGTCAGAAGTGGTAATGGCCTGTATCTTTATACTGTACAAGATATTCCTCAAGTAGACATTACTGGACTCAGGGCACTTTCTACTGCACCTGTTTCAAATGGCAGCTGCTGTGTGCCACCATGTGTCAGCACCAGTAATACCTGCAATGTCAGGAATGTGACGCAGTTGACATGCTATCACCTCAGTCCCAGAGAGAAAAGATTCAAGTTTTTTCCAAAAGGGATCTGCTGATTTTTCACAGAGGTTTCTCCAACAGTAAAATGAATGGCATTTTAAAAAATAGATGGGATTTGCATATTAATACAATGACTCTGAAGAATGGTGTCATTTCAAGCAATCATTTCATTACAGGCTTGCTGTTTGTTACAATTTCTTACAGAAAAAAAATTTAGACAATAATTAAAATGGCATTTAACATGGTTAAAAGAAATGACTGCAGTGTCAGATATAAACATTGCCATGTGACAGTTTTCCTACCCAGTATCTTCTTGCCTGCCCACATTAACAGATGGCCTACAGGTTTGCCAGAAATCTTAAATTTTTTTTGAGATGACTCAGGATCTTTGTCTTAATCGTGGGGGTGGTAGTGTAGGAGAGGCAACATACAAACCTGGTGTCACCTCTGAATCCATGGAGACAGACATCATCGAGAAACACTCCTACGCTGGACATGATTGTGCAAACCCCAAGAGCTTATATATGAAGAATGCTCCAAGGTTGACTGTTTTAAAATGCCACACTTGGGAGCTGTGAGAGAAGTGACAGATCCAGAGGTGGCTCCTGCTTTGTACCTCAGAACAAATGCTGCATAAGCAGCTCCAGGGCAGCCCCTGCTCCTGCCATGGACTCCCAGGCCTGACCTGGAGGATCTGGGAAGAAGGTCAGCTTTCTTGCCATTTAGCATGGGGCAGAGGAAAAGCTGATATCAAAAGCCATTAAAATCTCCAGGTTTTGTCACCCCATCTGCACATGTTCCAGTACCCACAGTAACAAATGCCCCCATCCTCTCTGCTCCAACTAGTGTGCAAGGTTCCCCTGAGCCGTGCCTGGTCTCCGGGGCTTCTCTACCCTGCTGAACACAGATGCACAATTGTGATGAAGAATGGTACAAGAAGTGCCAGTCCCAGCTCCTGTTTCTCTCTTCCCTGGCATTTTAGAGAGAAATTTGCAAATGCCTCATATCTGAGCTCACCAGGAATTTGAACCCTGAGGGTAAAGGAACCCCGCTGGCAATTGGCATCCTTATATAGGGATATAGAAGGGTTATGTAGAAGGTGGAAATTACCAGTAGGAAGTGCAATGAAGGGCATAATTTTCATTCTTCAGTATCAAAAGGCTAGGACTTAGGAAGTAAATGCAGTCCACCCCCTGAATATGGGGAGGATTCCTAGATTTGTGTATTCATGGACCATAGAAACAAAGCTGCAGAAGGTTGTGCTTTTCGACCAGATGTTTTCCAGCAGGAAACTCTTGATCCTCAATAAGGGAACAGTGTCCTAGAGCACTGGGTTGGGATGTCTTTTACTGACCATTAAAATCTCTGGAACTAACCAAACAGACAGACAACACTGCATGTCATAGCAACTGGACAGAGGTAGAACAAAGCACTCTCTGCAAACAACAGCATTTCAGACTGCTGAGCCATTTCTATCACTTAACGTGGTTTGAACTGTGTCTTCCGTTAACTGGTAGACGTGGCAGAGCAACAAAAACCACACGTGCTCCCCAAAATATGTGCTCACTTCATTCAAATGCTGAACTGTCACATTATGCACCAGTTGAAGCTTTTGGATATGTTTCAGTGATAGCACTAAAAGGAGCACACTGCAATAAGCTTGCCCTCAGGTCAGAAAAGAATAGATAACTGTCAATCAAAGAGGGATTGCCATAATAGATAGGGCAGCTGTAGATAAAAGAAGACAGTATGGCATACGTGATTGCTATTATCAAGGAACTGAGATTCAGAAGCAGATAAAATATAGCCTAGACACTGCAAAGTGTGTCTGATTCTCACCAACTGAAGGGCTACTTGCAGTATAGGCAATTTCTGTAATGCTTTTTATTCCCTCCTGATTCAACTTTATTCCCTCTGTCTTAAATAAGGTTGCATTTCTCCCAGGCAGATATTTCCCTATCTGTCAGGCATAGGGAAGGCAGACTGCAGTATTTGGATGTGATAAAAAGGAAAAGCAGAATAGAGCCTCATCTTCATATAGGCAAGTGTCTGATAAACTATGGTATTATTTCTCAAAATGGCCAGAGAGATGCCTTAATAGGTGAAAAAATAAAGGCAGAATCCCTCTGCACACAGCAGGGAAAGAGTATGGTAACATGTTCAAAGCCTGGGGTGAGAAATCCATATACACTCCCTCCATGGCATAGCAAAGAGGTCCTCTCTCAAGTCTCACATGATGAAATGTAAAAAAATAAAGCGCACAGACAGCCGGCACATTTTCTGCATTGGAAATGCCTCTAGCTCTGAAACATACACCTTTATAATGTGAGTCGCCCAGATCATCTTGCACCGAACCAGATATTGAAATCTCATCTGACAGTCCACCAGCCATACACACACACACAAGCACATACACACACGCTCCTGTTCAGACAAATGCATCACAAAGTATATATGTACTCTTTGTCACACATGATACCACAGAAGCAAAGAGCAGGGAGACAGAGGTAACAGGCCACTGCCTCTGCTAATACATCTGAGTGTTAGTCGCCATGTGCCTAGATACTTGGGCTAAACGCTAAATTAAACAATTTTCTCCTTCATTAAACACTGTTGCTTCTGGACTTGGCTCTGTCTTGCTGTACTGTCTTCATGGTACTTTGTCATCAGTGCTTACTCTACCCCGGATCAGAATTCTATCAGGAGGAAGAAATGTTCTTGCCAGCTTATTTGCTAGAGAAGGGGTTTTCAACACAGTTATCAGCACAGATGATCTCTTAAATGGCAGATGCACTATAATGTTGTTACACGCGTTTCATTTTAAAACTGAAGAAATTGATTTGCTGCTTTACCCGCTATTGCAGTAGAATGGTTTCCATGGATACAGCATAGAGACTCTATTTTTCCCCTGTTGACAACAGTACAGAAAGCTAAATTCTCATCTTCATTGCACCAGCATAAATTTGAAGCCAGGGGAATGATTCCCAGATTTAACCCTGAGAGCAAAGTTGGCTCTCAGTCTTCTTCAGCCTTGAATCTGAGATTTTCAGTGGGATGGTGATGGAGAGAAAAAAGAAAAGGAAACCAGTTTCTGTGGACAGCAGCATGGGCTGAGTGACAGGGCATGAACAAACACAGTGTCTTTGTGTGAGAAATGGGAAGAAGTCAAGGCAGAATGCAAACAAATTAACTGCTTGTGCAGAGGCTTAGTGTCTTGCCTGACACTTAACTGCAAAAATACAAGTCAGGTTTGGGCTATAGAAGTTTGGCTATAGAAGACCTTATAATTATCTGCATGGGACTGGGCCAAACATCACCCCATTTGTTTACATGAAGGGATGAATCAGTTGTTACCATTCTGAAGAAAACCTACTTTACTTCTGTTTTGCTGTGACGGCCAGGAAGGCAAAAGGGTGGGAAAAAGGGGGAAGTCTAGTAACCAAGTATGGAGCAGGCTTCTTCATTCATGCCCCCTCTGGAGTACAGTCATGGAGACATTGAATGCAAAGCAGATCCTCAGCTTGAGAATGCTCTGTACAAATCTGATGGCATTTATACTCACCAGCCAGCAAGCAAAAAAAAGTAGGAGGAAGATCCTGGTAACCTCAGCTTTTTGGACCTCAAGTGTAAAATCTCTAGCTCTGCATCAGAACATGCCGAGAGGGGCAGAACCAGAGCCCTCCAAACAACTCTGCATCCTACCTCTGCCAATGGGCTGCAGTAGGTGCTTGGAAAAGGAGTGTCAGAAACAGGGCAAATGGAGAATTTTGAAACCTGAAATAAGCAACCTCCCATCTTCTGGCAACTAGCTTTCTCTGAGCTAGACTGGATCCTCCTGGATTTCTGGGTTTAGCACACCCTTTTCCAGCCTCACTTAAGTGTATGAACTTCAAAGCCTTCCAATTTGTGTTATGAACCTTTAGTTTGTTTTGCATGTGTCTTTCAGGCACCTCTTAAAATCTGATGTCATTGTGCTGTATGTATCAATTTTGCTTTGTAAAACTTCCAAAATGTTCCTTTTGAATTTCCTCCTCTTCTGACATCTATTTGTCCCCAAAACAGGCACTGTCCCTTTTGTGGCCTGGCAACAGTTGGGAGATTACGGACACTGTTGTGATTATATGTTCAGGGCAGAGGCCATGCTTCAGTATGTAAGTCTGGGGTCTCTGTGTAAACAAAGACTGACAGTTCACGGAGATATAAAGCACAGAAATCCTCAGCACCACTGGATTTCCTGCATTTTTNCAACCAAAACCTAAACCAGCCAAACCATTTTAAATCTGGCTAAAGTAAGAGCAAAAAATTTGACCATCACAGTGAAAGGCATGAAGCACTGTTGTCATGAGCCAGCACAGGGAGCCTGCATTCTTCTAAGGAAATTTCCAAAATTAACACAGTTCCCCATCAGGTCTTATGGAAGGCTGTTCTGTTTTAAGCAAACTCTCCTTGTCAGTTCTTCAAGAAAGGCTAGACTGTATACATCTGGTGTGGCCAATTTCTTATGCCATTCAAATCATGGGGACTGCATCTCATTTACAACATTTGAAGGTGAGAAAGATGTTTGCAGTTCTTGGACAGCATTACAGCTCAGGATACAGGGAAACAAAAAAGTACTGTATGTTAGATTTTCCCTGTGGAGTAAGGCATTAAATCTAGGCCTCTCTCTACATGTACTGTGGCAGGCCTATTCAGGTAAAGCTTAAAAGATCTTGTGGCACTTATTGATAATGGCAGCCAGTGATGAAAACTGCCCAAATGATACCATGATACTGCAGCCAGCAAGTTTCTCTCTTCCCACAATCAGCTATCCCCTCCTTTGAGGTAATTATATCATCCAAAGGGAAACTGTCAGCCTGCAGGGAATACAGGGAAGATTACTGGCAATCCAAGAAAAAGGAAGGTCTTCTCTGTCCTTATTTCTAATTAAATGATTCTCATTTCACAACAGAGAACAAGGCAGGAAAATGCATATTGTATTGCCCCATCTCCTCTCTACTAGTCTTCTCTAAGTGTGATAGTTCCTTTCCAAATCTACCTCTTTTTCCCTTCCTGACAACTTTCCCTCTAGCTTGCCCCAAACAGGCTCAACTCTTTCCTCTCACATGCTGTACATTCCTTCTGCCCCCTCTTGGTGACTCTACTTCAAAAGCCCTTCCCCTTTCCCACCTGCCTGCCAAGCTGAAACCTGCTCACAGCTCATTACCCCTCCCAGGCAATTCTCCCCACCCTCAAAAGCCAGGAAACCCCTCTTCAGGCAGGCAGCCTCCTCCCCAGACTCATAAGATCCCTGCATCCCCACCTCACTGGCTGAGTCTGAAGTAGTGGGGAACAGCTGGGAAAGGAATTTCACGCGAAGGAAGCAAAGACATAATTTAGAACTGGCCCTGTGCTCTCCTGGGCTTCTCTCCTCCTCCCTGTTCATTCTGAGAAGGAAATGTGCCAACTCTGCAGAATCCCCACCTGCAGCATGTTGTGAATGATTATGCACAAAATGAAATCTAGTGCTCATCACACTATGAGAACAGACAGGCCAGCACAGCACCCACAGTGCCATGCCCCATAAAAGCCAGTCGATCTCTTTAATTCCAACAGCAGCCACAGAACTGAGCCTTGGGTGCTGTGCTTTGGTCACATTAATAGAGGTGCAGACAGTGACTGAAGGGTACAGAAATAGGAGAATCACAACCCAAGATTGGGTAGGATTAACGACTTTTGTTCCCCCCCAACCCCTTTGTTATGGTTTCCTGTCTTGCAGCCAACAGAAGGGAAAAAAAGAAGCCAACGTGGCTTCTGGGCTGTGATACACAACCAGGGAGATGTTTGCAGAGAAATCAATAGGAAAACAAATTCCATCTGACCTCAGTAAGGATGGTGAGGTAGCTTTATTTACAGCAGGAGACACTAGACGAAACACTGCAACAGAAATTTTCACAGCTCCAGCTTTTGAAGAGAGATGTGCCCTCTGTTTTCAGCTGCACTTTTAGGAAATATTCAGTTGGGTGTTAGCCTTAATTAACCCTGGTGCAGCTGCATTTCTGAAATAAGGGAAGGTTGTATTTTACACAAAACATCCAATAGGGCTTGTCAGCAGCCGGAAAAACATTGAGGAGAAGGAGCAGCTCTCCTGTCTGCATACTTTAAATAGAGGATGCTGCAATTTGTGGCTTTTGAAGAAATACAAGCTCAATCTCCCTTCCTTATCCATTTTGTCTTCCCTCGAACATACAGGCAAGTTGGGTTTTGCTCTGAAAAAAGCACCAAGTAGACTGTTGCTATAGCAACCAACTCCCTGAAACCCATTTATAATTAAGATGGTGGTCTAACCACCTACAAAATACATCTTGCAAAAACCCCAAGTTTACAGCTTCCCAAGTAAGGACTGAATGTTTTAAAAAAGAGTCTATCTGGTCAGGGCAACGTTAGTTAGGTTAGTTTGCAAGAGCGATTAGGTATTCGGAAGTAGTTTGCTACTAAGACAGCAAACAGCAGGCTTGCAATTTAAGTCCTTTTTTTGCTAGATTTCTTAAAGCTTCAATCAATAACAAGACACTGCTTGAATCATCTCAGCTTTCAAAAGTACTCTTCAACTATAATCTGTAAAATTTCAGAACGCCTAATGAATTATACTTACAAATTTTAAAATGCCCGTAGCTTTTTCACAATTCAAAAGCTGTTTTATTTTAAAAATCACATAGTAAAACTAAGTAATTTTTCTGTTAGAGAAAGTTATGTTGGTTTTCCCTTCTGTGTTTATTAAAGGAGATGACAGCTAGACTGTATGATTGAATGCAATCCTTGAAACACAAATTAAGAATGGATGGGATTCATTTAAAAATTACATTTATGGCTGATTGAGGGCTGTATGATGCTAATAATAGAAACCTGAAGGCCTCATGTTATGAGATTTTATAGAGATGAATATATGTACAGACACTTAAAAGGAAGAATTGCCTCTATTGCCCCCTTGACTTCTGAACCTTACACATTTAATATTATTAAAGATAGTGTACCCATCAGTGTATATAGAAATTGTAATGCCCTTGACCCACAGTGCTTCGATCAAATAGCCATCAAACTATACAAACATAAAATGCTGGGGCAGCTTATTGTTTCCCAAGTAAGACTAGTCTCCATTGCAGCATGTTTCAAACTTATCTAATTAAAGGGCCATTTAGTCTTTGGAATATTAAAAAAAAATCCAAGGATGAAGCAGGCTTTTAAAAGAAGTCCAGAGACCAGTCAACTTTCATTTAATAGAATAAAATTTAGTCTAAATATTTATTGTTCATACTTTACTTCCATTTTCCTACTATTTTTTTCTTTTCTTGGAAAAATGTATGTTTTTCTCTTTATTTTCTCAATTGTTTGACTAGCCATGTTCTAATGTTTTGTAGACCAGTAGTAAACCCAGAACCCCAAAATGCAAACTGCTGCTCTGCAGTGTACTTCTGAGCCCTCCAGAAATTCTAGCTTTCATGAGCAGAGAAGGAAGGGTCCACCTTTCTAGTCACCTTCCAATAAAAGCTGCTTCTTCTCTTTCTAGCTTGGTTCTACCCCTTATCAGTCACCATTGTCTACTGTAACACCACTCCCATTCTGCGGTTCCTCTCTATGCCTAATTGTGTTTTAGGGAAGCTCTATTTTTGCAAGCCCAAATCCTGTAGTTCATTTTCAGCCCTAACAACAGTAAATACCATTAGGAATTTTGATTGATTTAAGCTGATAGGATCCTGCCCTTAATACCTGTGGGATTTCCTCAGAAATCAATTTCACCAACCCCCATCATGTGTACGCTCATGTGAACCATGCTGCACTGAGCTGTGTTCTATCTCCCCAGATGAGCACAGTAGGATTCTTCCCTGAGCTGAAATGTGACCTATGTCAGGAGGTATGCTATCTCCTTTATTTGCTAAAGAAAAAATGAAAAGTCTATAATTGTAGTAACTATTATTGGATACTATGATTGGCCTAACCCAGAGTGACCTCAGCTGTATTTTGACATCTCTGCAGATAGACGATTGAATGTCCAAGTTGCCCACACTGTCAGACAGTGCTGACAAAAAAAAAAAAAGAAAAAAGAATAACAACCAGTTCCTCCATTTCTTTATCTAATGTTATACCTTACAGTCTACCAAAAGGAATGGAAAATGAGGCAATTCAAATGAATGTACATAAACCACCTGGCTGGATATAGACCATAATTATGATTTTTCATCTAGAAAACATAAAAAACTTTATGCTGAAAGTCAACAGTGAATAATAAATCATTACCTTTACTCTAGTTATATACTTCAAGCTTTAGAGATAAATTCTTGCAAAGTACAACCAGTAGGAATGCACTCTAAAACGACGTACTTTACTACTGCCACCCAGAAAAGGCCTGGGGGATAAGGGCAGGAGACAACCCTAACAGAACAGCTGGGTTACTCTTCACCTGCACTGAGAACCAAGCAAGCTAGCAATGAGCCATCAGCAAAGGGAGGAACACAATCCCCTGCAAGCCAGCACCACTTGGCTTGGGCAGGATGAGTGTTGTATACCAGATGGCCCTTTTGGCAATTCAGGATGCCATTGATATGATTCCAAAATGGAGGTGGCGGCCAGACCTCCTGCACTGAGCTATAGTTACTGTAGCTGAGCTAAGGCTGAGGAAAGAAGTCAAAGGAATGTTGCAACCTGTATAATCTTAAAAAGGGCAATGAAAATTTTTATGAAGTACTGTTATGTGGGAAACCTACAAGTAAAACATTGGCAACAACCTAAGCAGCACAATTTAGCTATCCTATAGACTTATTTTGTTATACTTCTCAAGATCATATACCTCTTTCCTGCATATGCCCAGGATACGCGGGCAGTGTCGGTCTTCCCCTGTGTTCCTTTGAGGCATAGGTTTCTTCAAATGCTGACAGCTCTCCTTTATTTGGGCTTTTCAGTGGGCTGGGAAGACCTGGGTGGTGGAAAAAACCATAGATAATATGGGCTCTCGGGAGGACACTGCAGTAGGATGGGGTGACTGGCTGGGTTGATGAAGGGAGAGCAGTGGATATTGTTTACCTTGACTTCAGCAAGGCATTCAACACTGTCTCCCATAACATCCTCATAGACAAGCTAAGGAAATGTGGGCTAGATGAGTGGACAGTGAGGTGGATGGAGAACTGGCTCAGCAACAGAACTCAGAGGGTTGTGATCAATGGGGCAGAGTCTGGTTGGAGGCCTGTAACTAGTGGTGTTCCCCAGGGGTCTGTGCTGGGTCCAGTCCTGTACAATATATTCATCAACAACCTGGATGAAGGGATGGAGTGTAACCTCAGCAAGTTCGCCGATGGCACCAAACTGGGAGGAGGGGCTGATACGCCAGAAGGCTGTGCTGCCATCCAGCGAGCCCTGGGCAGGCTGGAGAGCTGGGCCGAGGGGAACCTCATGGGATTCACCAGGAGCAAGGGCAAGGTGCTGCCCCTGGGGAGGAACAGCCCCAGGCACCAGCACAGGCTGGGGCTGCCCTGCTGGGAAGCGGCTCTGCTGAGAAGGCCCTGGCAGTGCTGGTGGGCAGCCAGTGCCCCTGAGCCAGCGCTGGGCCCTCGGGGCCAAGAAGGGCAGCAGTGTCCTGGGCTGCATGAACAGGAGTGTGGGCAGCAGGGCGAGGGAGGCCATCCTGCCCCTCTGCTCTGCCCTGGGGAGGCCGCAGCTGCAGTGCTGTGTCCAGTGCTGGGCCCCCAGTGCCAGAAGGACAGGGAGCTGCTGGAGCAAGGCCAGCGCAGAGCCACAAGGATGCTCAGGGGATGGAGCATCTCCCTGGGGAGGAAAGGCTGAGAGACCTGGGCTTGTTCAGCCTGGAGAAGAGAAGGCTGAGGGGGATCTCCTCAGTGCTTATCAGTATCTGAAGGGCGGGTGTCAGGAGGGTGGGACTGGGCTCTGCTCAGCGGTGCCCGACGACAGGACAAGGGGCAACGGGCACAAGCTGGAACACGGGAAGTTCCACTGAAACCTGAGGCAAAACCCCTTTGCTGTGCGGGTGCCAGAGCAGCGGCCCAGGCTGCCCAGAGAGGCTGTGGAGTCTCCTTCCCTGGAGCCATTCCCACCCCGCCTGGACGCGGTCCTGTGCCCCTGCTCTGGGGGTGCTGCTCACGCAGGGGCTGGACGAGGGGAGCTCCGGAGGGCCCTGCCAGCCCCTGCTGTGCTGGGATTCTGTGACCAAAGGTTTTTTGCATGGAACAGCTTCCATCTGGGCTGGCCTGCTATGGCAGCTAAGAAGCCCAGACAAACGTGCATTCTGTGAGACCACAACATCAGATACGGTACGTTCCCACGCTTTTATGTTGTGAGGCACTTTAGCTAGCCTTGTGCGTACAGTGTGTTTAACCCACAATCTGAGTAGCTGCCCACGGATCATGGAGCATTAACTGTAACTGCAAATCCACTGGTTACCTCCAAGTCCATGCAGTGGTTTGCTGAAAAGCACTGTTCCCTACGGTGCACAGGCCATACACCATCCTTTCACATCCCCTTTTCACAATCTGCTTCACTGCCCAGCCATCTCATAGTTCCTTCATGCTAGCATGTCTGTGGGCACAGACTTTGGCCCAAGAATCGCAGTGCTCAAATCAGCTGAATTGTTTAGTCTTTGAAGCCAGTTCTATTAATAAATGCAGTTAGTCACTGTGAGTTCTGATGGGATGCTACATGTGTTAAAAGAATGAATGCTTCATGTAGCTTCCAATTAGCTTGGAAATGTTTTCTGGTTCTTTGCCTAGAAGGACTCAGACAACAGTAGCATTGTTAGTAATGAACTGCCACCTCCTAATGTTGAGTTACAAGAATTAGTGGCTTAGTAAACTACCACTGACCTTCTTTTATTATTTTTTTTAATTACTCATGAAGCTTTTGAAAAATGCTATAGAAAGATATTTTAAATTAACATAAATTGGGACGGTACGTATTTAGAATAGATGAGTTTATTTGCAACTCTGTGGCATAAAACTATTGTTCGGGGAAAAAAAAAAGACAGGATTCCTAAATATGTTTTAGACTGGCTTCCCCATTGGGCTGTAACAAATCAGCTCAGCAGAAACAGTCTTTTTAAAGAAAACTGCCTTTTGGCAATTGTAGACCCTGAGCACTCTCCATTAGGATGTAGTGCCAAATTTTCTTACTTCTAATCATCAGGCTCAACCTCTTCACAGTTCTGTGCTACCGCCCTGCTTCTGCTGCCTCTTTCACCTTTCTTAGCACTGATTCCTTTCTGCAGGAGGGGAAGAGATGCAGGCCTGAAGGTAACATTGCTGGAAGCAGCATTAACTTTATGTGCTGTCCCCAGGAAAGAGGTTGCAGAGAGAATAGTTCCTTATCCACCTCCCTCTGTCTTTTGTTGTTTGGACATAAAGCCACAAGACTACCAGGAAGGTCTTCCAGGAAGGGACGTCCAGACCCTCTTCTGCTGCTACTGGTGCATCTGCACTCCTCTTAACTATACGCCTCTTTGCCTCAAAGCAGAGAGAGCACCTCACCTCTAACCTGACCTGCAGGCCTTGTGAGGTTGCCTCAGTCCTTATTTTATTTATTCAGCTCAGGAAATCTATAGAAAGTATTCTGTTATCTAATAAGAACCTCATACGGCAATCATCCACAGAATATGAATCAACAAACTTCCCCAACGGCAATTTATCACTCATCGTATCACGCAGTTATCCACTTAGTGTTACAATTAAAGGCATAAAAATTTAAAGTGACCATAATACAATGATGAATAATGGCCCAATACAAAATATTTCATAGTGGAAAAAATCCTACCATAAAGAGAGATTTCTCTAGCACTCAGGAAGAAAATCCTTAAGTCGATTAAGGGCCTAACTATTACCAAGTTAAGTGACATGAACATTGAAAACCTTGCTTTACTATGCTTTCTGACAGGAGATTCCTGACTTTTTACAGGAAATTGTTACTTAGCTCCTTAGACATATGTCTACGGTAACATAAATATCCAAACCAGCATAATCAATTGAAAAAATGTCTTCTAAGTTATAAATTGGCGCACAGTATATTTCTTGTGGTTTTGGGGCATACCTGAAAAATGCATCTCAGTGAGAACAAAAATATATGTGTTCATCAAAAAAGTCAGGAACGTTCATTGCTGTAACTTTCATTTTTTTCTTCACTTTTTCACCTGTGCAGTTCCCATATTACAGTATTGGGAATATAATAGGTACTGTCTTGTTATTAGATCACTTCACCAGTTTTTCAGGTGTGCTTTCAAATTTCCCTTCCATTAATTGGAAAAACTAGTAATTTCCCCAACTGCAACTGAAAATTAGAGATTTCTCAAGTGGCTTATTGGGCAGTGGTGTTACATCGGCTTCTTCAAGAAAACCGTTCCATTTTTCTGTGACTACTGTTTGATCTCTCTTCATGCAGGTTTCCACATTTAAAATTGTTACTGGTAATGCGCTAAACTCCCTTCTACTGAAGAATGCTAAAGATCAACCCAATGTTAGGGAAAAGCATAAACCAACCAACGCTGGCTAGCAATGGATCTGATTTCACTTAAAGGGCTCGGGCCTTTCTTTGAACATAGTCTCTTAAGATGGGAAGGGATCACCGGCAGGACTCATTTCCTTTTGTTTTATACACCACTGTCAAATATCTTCCAGAGTGGCAACTCTGAACTCTAATAATTTATAACTTGGTATTATTTCCTAACCACATTTCCATGAATATAAATACCTAGGAGTATAAAGTGTACTGAATTATGTCCCTCACTGATTTCTGGAAGCCTTGCGCTTTTTGTGCCATGGGAGAGAACTGAAAATGTTCACAAAATCTCTGTGATTTTATCAAAATTGAAAATTTGGAAAACCTCTGCTCATCTCATCCATGGTATCAATGAGGTTCACTTCAACAGGCTTTACAGAATAGCAAGGCATGAAGGCTTAGACTCAATTTGTAATAAATTGTTGTAACAGAGATTACAAGATTCCAGAATTTTTTTTGCATTATTTCACAAGGCTGAACTTACACCTTCCATAATTCAACAGCCTTCCTGAGGAATTCTGTTCTCATAAACAAGAGAGGAAGAGAGACAGAGACAGTTATGATATACAGACAGTTATGACAAAGAGAAATAGATTTTTAGAATGGATACTTTTTATTAACAGATTTGACACTAAACAGTTGCATTTATGTGAATATCCAAAACATCCATATTTGAGCAGAAGAAAGCCCTTTTTACCACCTTCTCCCCAGTAGTGATGAGGAGAGAATGCTTATGAAAGACAAATGGTATTAAACTGATTGCTGTCTAAACTCAGGGCACAAGATATTCATGCCGTTGTATTTAATCAACAGACCTATCTTCCATTATGTATTTAAACTCTTTTTGAACCAATACGTACTTTTGGCCTCTATGAGATTCTGTGCTAATGAATTCTACGTTTAATTTTGCATTGTATGGGAAAAAAAATTACATACTTTACATCTACTGCCCCATCAATACTCAGCAGCCTATTACTCCCTGTATTTTCTGAAATAATCTTTTCACCAGTTTTCTACCTTTCATGGATTATGTTCACATTCCTAATAGTCATCTTTCCGAAGTAAATACATACCACAGCAATAGTGACTATTCTCCTAGAAACTTACAGAACTTACTTATAGAAGTATCTTAACATTTTTCATCAGATCATGAAAGCATAGCAGTATGCTGTGTACTAGTGGAACCGAGGTGTCATATGATGCCACATTCTCTTCTTTTTTCCCCAACTTTTTATTAGAAATTTTAGCCGTAAAATATAGAACACTTAATTCTGCCCACTGTGTCCTTCTAACCTTCTAAGTGACTTTCCAAAGGGGATGCAAATGGAAACTTGAAAACGCAACAAATTATTAATTTATTATGTCTAAGTAGCCACTTTTCATCTTTTGAATAAAAGAGGATGTCCACGTAACTGTGTACATCTGCTGTTACAATGCAATGGCCTTTTAACCAATTCATCTTCAAGAATACAAATGCTAACTAAACACAAATTATAACTGTGTTAGTCATCTGCCTTTATCAAACAGAGTCTCCCTTCCCCAGAAGATCAGGAGCAAAAAGAATGCCATGTTTGGCTGATAGTGTTGCAGTTGGGCACCCTTAAACTTAATTTTCCAGATACAACCTATTCTACATTCACATAATTTAATGAACATGCAAGTTTACAATAGACTGTGTCCTAATTTTTGGATGTTGGGGGGAAGGGCAGCAAAAGAGTCTGTGGTGTGGTTATGAGATGAAAACAGGTCAGTGATTCAACATTTTCTGACGAAGTACTGGGTAAGCAGCCTTAATGGGCAGTCAAGATGATGGCAAATCACAGGACAGATTCTTAGGTTTGATTAAGGACTGTAAATCCAGTGGATCCTCTCTCCAAAGACTGGCTGTGTGGAAAGGGAATAACTGAAGGCTAAGAAAAAGCATTCAACAAATTGTCAACATTTCTGGGTCACACATTCATATTGGCCCATCTCCAGTTGGCAAAGCAACTCTATAGGACCTGAAACAACAGAGCATCAGAGCAGCCTACATCAATGGCTGAAACTGAGGAATGGAAAGATGACACAGAAATACTGTCTTCTCCATTCAGTGCAGTACTGGGCACAGCTCAAGTGCTCCTGCAGAAAAATTAGCTGCACTTGTGCTTCTATCTTTTCATTTACCTCTGGGTTGAGCCTGCTTTTAGAGCAGGTCCAGTAACACCAGTAGTACCTTGAGTGATTTCCATCATTATCCAAGCAGATCTGCCTGGATTCAACATCTGCAGCTCACTCTACCAGGCTCCCCGTAATAACTGTTAACAGAAAGACCTGCCAGTCAGTCTTCACACAGAGATGGTGTGTTTAACATTTAGTGTTAGGAAAAAAGCATAGTGTCTGAAAAGAAGTATGTTAAGCCACAGAAGGGTTTGCAGGATTTCTAACTTCACATGAGGTTTTCACCTAGCAGAAAAGCCAAGGATGGCTTAACTTCTTTAGCACTCTACAGGAGTCTGTAGGAGACACTCATTTCCCTTCAACAGGAAAGGAAATGAGCTCATCTCTCAACATAAAATCTGCTCCACAGTTCGTAGCCCTTGTGATCTGTTATATCCCACCACTGGCAATGCAAGCTATTCAGTCTGGCAGAAACCTAGAAGTTACAAAGCCCAAAGGAAATAATTTGGGCATTTGCCCTTTGCCTACCCTGAGGTGTTTATCAAGGCATGTCCTAGACTGACTCATTGTTTTTCCTTCCTGTTTTTCTAAGAGGCTGCTATTAAGGTAAACCCATGTAGCCATACAGTCAGTTCTAAATAATAGGGTCAACAAAACTTAAAGAACTTACTACGGTAGAGACCAATTCCTGTTTTTATGTCATGAACACTGTTAAATATAGCACAGGAAGACTTCCTTCTCCCCTCCTCCCCACATCACGCATGGCTGACAGCTTCATTTATCAGCTTCCCAGCCCTGACAGTTAAAAAAAGAAGTTAGCTTCCAAAATTAAAATCACCTCCTTCAGCAATGTGAACAGTCACTTATACTAGTTAGGACGTAACTCTATATTCATCTCTCTAGTTACCTGCATGACATACACTGAACCTAAAAGCAAGTTTTGAAAACAGATCTTTTTAAAATACACTAAAAAATGAAATTCTTAGAATAAAATCCTACTTTTATTAAGATCATAATTTGCTTTTTTAACTTGTCAGTGGCAATTGAGTTTCTTTAACAAAACCCCCCACAATCTATTGCTGGAGTTCGTCTAACAGTATAAAAACCAAAAATACAATGCCAACTCTTTAGAATCTTGCAGAAACCATCTTTTAAAAAACACCTTACCAAATTAGATCAGTTCTAAACTACAAACTCAAAGCACAAGACTTTAGCACCATCAGTGCTTTTCCTTACAGACCTTATCAGACCACGCAGACTAAATTTTACAGTCTTGTATGCCTAAATTTAGATTTTAAAAGCATTTTCTGACTCAGCCTATAGCAAAATTCTGACTCAGCCTATATATTTCAGCTGTAGATATTCTATACGGCCTGAATATCAGGCTATAAAACAGGGAAATTCTAATTACATTAGTCCAGAAAGGAAGGAATAGTTGAAATCATCCTGCCATTGAACTAACTACAGGCAACAAGGAGGGCATTAAGTAGATCAGCTCATCAATAATGGAATATGGAGACTTTCAGCACTAAGTGGGTCAGTGGTACATATTTTTATTTTACCCTTGGATGGACACTCGGCAGCCTACTCACAGTGAACTCAGGCTGGCTCCTTTCTCTTCTTACCAGACAGCCTTCAGAATCACAAAATTTACCAAGTTCTCCCATCCCTTTAGAGAACTTGTGATCTGAAAATGCATGGACATTGAAGCTGGATAGTTGAAGGCTGTCATCCAGGAAGGTTGCATTGAGAAATGCATTGATATTGCTTATTCTGTATCAGCTAGGGGTGTGTAAGGAAACAAGCCTGTGTGGATGCTAAAAGGGACAATTTTGCATAAATCTAACTGCAATTTTCTGTATTAAATGGAATGCCTCCCATCAACAGATACCGCAGGCACTGTTGTAATTCTAGGGAGATTTTTCCAAAGATTTGAGTGGGTTTTAAATCAATACCTAACGTGACTGAAACATAACATTTTGAGATACTTCTATGAAGCAATACTGGTAACTGTGTTACTTTTGGTTCTTTGACTAAGAAAATACCAACAGAAGAATGGAAATGCACTCTTTTGGCAGTCCCACTTTTCCATAGAGGCTGTAATATATGAATTTGAATAATTTCAGTTAAAGCAAAGTTGCTCGCTCTTCCTACTTTTCAAATTGTTGCCAAGGGATGTAAGTCGAAAGCTGCCCAGTCAGCCTACCAGATACTTGCTGAGTCTGTGCTGAAAAAATTTCAAAGCTGATAGAAAAGGAGCTGTCCAGTTCAAAGTCAACATCATCCAGCCCTGCAGGAGAGTATCAAAAGTGGAAATGTAAAAGCAACGATCTATTCAAAATTCAGGGCAACCATGACATCTAATACTTTCAGTAACAATGCTGTTGATTGATTAACAGAAATCTGCAACAGGACTCTTGCTGGGTACATTAAAAACCAGCCAGGAGATCTGATAGCCAAAGGCAGTGTGGAAAGCCAAACAGATAATTAATCCCTGAAAAGATTTAATAGGCATTATTTTTAGTGAAACCAAACTAAATAGGAAAAGCAAAATCAAACGAACTTATTATTTCTCTAGGGCTACACAGATGGCGACATCTCAGTGCGGCACACCACACATAGGAAGACCGAGGGATTCAATAACATAATAATTATAAAGACCAGATATGAGTCAATCTGGTAATTTTAACTGTTAAATAACATTTTTTATTCAGGTTAGCATGGGCACCAGCTAACAGAGAACACATCAGTTGTTCTCTATTGATAAATTTCACTGATAGTATCATAGCTACATCCAGAGAAAACCAAGAATAATTTTATCTTGTAAATTATACAAAACATTCCTTATTAGAGCTGTTAAATCAAAACATTTATTGGAAAATATGTCCAAAATGAATAAATACTCTAGAACATAAAAATTTTATCTCTAAGATATTTGCCACCCCAGGGCACTTTTTATTTGTTCTCCTCACTCTTTTTTAACTGAACAAGTCATTAACATGAGTAATGAAAATAATCCTATTGTGCAGCTTTTAATCTATTATTCAATAGCTAAAAGTAAAGTAAAAATCACCCTTTCTATCAATAATTCAGCTTCAGTGCTAATGCAGCCATTCAGCTGCCCCCCTCACCAGGGCCTCATACATTTTTAATGCTTAGGCTCTTTGGTAGGAGGTCAAATGTGTGAATTGTGGCGAGAAACACAGTTACCAGGTGTGGTAAGGTCAACTAAAGAAAATACTCCTATTACCAACAAAACAAATTATACTGGCAGGACTGTAAAGGAAAACTGCACAGTAGGATCCTCAACGCCTGACTTTGCTGAAGACCAGAAAGATAAAGTCCAACTGCCAATGCTGCCCTGACAGCCCTGGCTGGTAAAGAACCTGGAGCTCTCGGCAGTCGGAGTGAAGTGCCAAACACACTTGAGCCAGCTTTGTCTGATGGTGCGATACAGTACGTGTCCTAGCTCAGCCTCTCCTGCAGTACTGTTAGTCTATCCGAATCCAAATCCAGATGCTGGGACAGGTGCTCTCTCCAGAGCACTGTAGACAAAGGTCAAGAATCTGATGACAGCAGAATTTCTCTCATAGCCAAATTTTTACTGGTTTGGATGGATACCTGTCACTAAACTTCAAACCTGGACTGCCTGGACCAGATCTTGGCATCTAATGAAACTACCTGGTCTCTATAGCTTTACTTTCAGAGAGGCATTTTTAGAGAATTGCTCTTCAAACACCACAACAGTTTTTAAAGCCCCAGAGGTACAGATAGCTTCCCCAGTCTACCTTTCCTGCAACATGTGATTCAGGCATGTGCAAGAAAAACAAGAACTTTGTTAGCAAGGCTTTTTTATCTGGTAATAACTCCCTTTGAGAGTGCAGTTTTTTTCTAATAGTATGGTTATCTTCTTCGGAAAAGATTAGCATGGCAAAAAGTCTCTTCATGAGGGCTCCACAACCTCTGAGCTCAGTCAGGCACCGTCTCCCCTCAAGGGTAACACAGAAAACTCCTCTGAGTTGACACCAGAGAGACTTATGAACTTTTAGACCTCTCCCATGAAGCAGTGCATGTGAGCCTGGCACCAAGGAGCTGCTATTATCTTTCACGCCTTCCCATTCTGTCAGATGAAGGAGTTCTGGTATATAGATGGGACCCTTCCCGCATGTTCCTGGAAAAAAATATTCCTCCCTCAGTATGAGAGGCTGCCCCAGTCAGTCTCATTCCTTTGCTGAAGGGTTGACAAGTTAGCTGAAGTTCTGTACTGGAAATGACTCCATTTTATTTTTACCTCTTTGAAAACTCTACATGACCCAACACTTTATATGACAGAAAAAGTGAAGGATTTGTCTGATTTCATCATGGCTCAAAATGAAGCCCATAAAATTGTATGTAACACTTGGCAATTTCTCTCTAGCTCTATTTCTTGCTGTCTGGCCTTCTTCAATAAGAGGAAGTGAAATTAATTCCTTCCTGAGAGTGTAAGCATTCATTTTAAATGTGGAATTGTTCCAGATAGAAAATTAGGCTTGTTCCTCCATGTGTCACATCCCTGCTCATGTAGATTCCCATTCCAGTGAAGCTTAGCAAAAACTTACGTAGGTCTATATAATGGTTGCTTACTACCAAAACAGTATCACAACAATTGACCTTATAAATACACTAATCTGTGATTCTGTAAAGAGGTAAAAATGAGCAGGACTTTGTAAGCTATAGCATCAAGGTTATTTGACCATAGAGAATATCCAGGCAAGAGTAAATTTCAATTTCAGTTTTGCAAAACAAAAAAGAATAAAGATCATGTAATCATTTCTGTTGCTGCCATGCCCACATATTCCAGACCCAGATGTCTGACTTCCTTCCCCTTTACCCTCCATCTCCCCTCATATTAGGTGCTGCATAAACAAAGATCAGTTTTTTGATCTGTACTCCAAAGAGCTAGAAACAATGTCTAGAAATGACAATGAAAAACAAACACGCACAGATGAATACAGGCAGATGGTAGAGTGCAAGGAAAAAATGAGAGGGGCCCAGTCGGTCCATCAGAAACAGAAGTGTCATTTAGTATTATCACACTTTTTAGGGAGGGACTTCTGAACACCAGAAGCCCCAAGGACAAAACATCAAATTTCTTCTTTGGAAACGTAACAAGGAGACAATGCAGACTGGTATTGTTGACTAACCGTAAACAAGAATCAATATTTAATTAGACTAGGATTGGCCTTCAGAAGACTTGGAAGGCAGATCAACCACCAAATGATGCATGTGAGTAGAGTAA
This sequence comes from Anhinga rufa, assembly GCA_013400875.1. Taxonomy (NCBI): domain Eukaryota; kingdom Metazoa; phylum Chordata; class Aves; order Suliformes; family Anhingidae; genus Anhinga; species Anhinga rufa. The sequence goes on from VZTV01056931.1 coordinate 48,266, forward strand.
GAGAAATGAAGGAAAATACGCAAAGCGACAGGTATTTGGGTTTGTATAAGCAGAAAGAAAAATACCATCTTTGTGACAACATCTGAGTGGATATGAACAGGCAAGACTATGCTTATCAAAGCCAGAGGAAAGAGAAATTTTTATACCTCAGAAGCAAAATGAACAGAACGTGAATTAGAACCTTAGTCATATGGATAAAAGGATTTTACACACAGAATAGACCAGATGCAGACACAGTCTGGATGTAAGAACAGAGAGAGAATTTTGAGTCAAAGAGCACTGCAGCGGCTTCCAGGACAGTGGGCTGTACCCAGCAAAAGAAAAGGAGTTGGCTCAGGAAAAGTAATTGCAAATATACTTAGACCAGTTTGGTACTTACTAATGATTGCTAGGGTCTTGTTTGCTGACCCTAACTTTAGCTAATCAGCAAATATACCACAGATGTGCAACACAAAGATGACACAGGATTCACTGCAGTCCAGACTGACTGTGCCCTACAGACACTGCCAGCTTGTACTTATCAATGAGCCAGATGCAACTGTAACATTGCTAACTGCCTGTAAATTATATCTTTTTTTAAAACTGAAGAATTTGAGAGACTGTATTGCATTCATTACCATTTCAATCAACAGCAGCACAATGCAGCACTGACAAGATTCAAATGACTATCCAATATAAATCATCTGAAAGGCTCATGATAGCTAGGGGAAGAGGTTATTTACAGACTGTTTTATTATAGGCTTCCTATTTGGCAAAGATTTTGCACATGTGAACTTGTCTCATGCATCAGACATAGGTCTGTGCAGGCAGCTCTTTCATAAAGAGAGATAAGAAAAAAAATAAGGTTGAAGAAGGCATAACAGAGGCATGGCAAATTGATTTTCAGACTGTCTGTGACCTTGCCTCAGAGGTTGAACGTGAGCTGTGAAGCAGACAATGAGGATGGGAACAAGTTGCAGACAGCAAAACTGCAAACTTTGGAATCAGAGATTACAGACAAACTCTGACAGCCTGCCCCTGCCCCTGTAATCAAGTGCACTAAGCATGTGATGATATTTTAACTTGCAGGGACAGTTGGGTACTTATGAAAGCACAACAGAGCTCAGACACTATTTCTCTCAGAGGCAACGTTTTAGAAGGATGTTATTCAAGTCACTTGTGATGAAAAAAAGAAAAAAAAGGAAGATAAGTTTCTATACAATTTATCAGTTATTTTATCAGCTTGTGATAATCCCATTTGTTCACGTGCTCACAAAATACTTCCACTAATTCATCTTCTGGTCTGAATTTTTTTAGGATGGGTCTGCAGACATGAAAAGATTCAAAGAAAGAATGTAGTTGTGAATGTAGAGAAAAACACCGGTCTCTGGTAAACTACATGTGGTGTGGTTAAGAAAGGCAGTGCTGCCTAACATTTGCAGTTTGTCACTGCGTTATGGGAACAGATGCAAACTGATCTGAACAGTTTGTTCAGAACTGCAGAACAACCAGGGACCACATTACTACTACATGACTATGTTTCTCCAGCAAGAAACAGTTCAAGAGGCTCTTTTTTTTTCCATTCTGTGCCTTTTCTGTTGTGTAGCTTGCAGAAAGAAGGGGCTAGCAGGGTAGGCTAGGTCCACACTGAGAGTGCTTTGTCAGCATGGGTATTATATATTATAATATTATGCAGTATATTATGCTGGCACAGCATTCTAAGGCAGATGCGGCTTATAACAGCAAAAAAAGTTTTTACAGTATAACTTCTTGATTCCCTGGGAGTGACAAGTAATTTTTTTTACACAGGTGGCTTCTAGCAACATTACTGTTTGTCAGGTCACACCCCATTGTGCTGATCTGTGCATCACTGCATCATAGCAAAACCTGTAGTACAGTCCTGGCCTTTGAGCTACGGAGGATCCTCTTCTCTACCTAGAAAACACCGCTTTGGCTTCTTAAGACCTCTAGAGTGGCATATAAAGGCTGGAGAAGGATAGGGAGCGTGCACTGGATTTCTTCCCTGTCTAAAGCTCATTCTGACTCAGGCTAAAAATCTGAGTTCTGCAAGCACGCAAAAATACACAGTGTTCAGAGATACAATATCACATAAAGGACCAATTTATAACATGAAGATCCTTTGGCCCTTGCGCAGAGTTCCTCTTAACTCATGGGGCACCAGCGCAGCTACAGTCTTTTTATGTAGGTGATCAGTCTTCAGCAGGACTGAGATCCAACCTAGTATTGCCAGTAGTATCAGGAGTTTCCTACAAAATGTGCTTCAATAGAAATCATAGTATTGTTTTTTTTGTTAGTGTGCAATAGTGTGCTCAAGGCACTACTGAGAAATGATCCATGCCCTGGGAAACTGTGGTGGCTGGGAAATGAAAGCCCTTCCTGCAAAACATTTTGTTTTAAAAAAATTGGCCAATTCATGATTGCAGTCTTTTAAAACCATTTTCTTCATGGAAAGGGAGTTTCTGGATATCTGAATATCTGAATGGCAGACCACTGAGGCAGATTATCTGTCTGGTTTGTGCATGCTGCTTATGATCAATTCTGTTCTACTAATTGGCAAACCTTCCAGGCAGTGAGGCATTTTTCCTATTTTCCTGGAAGGATTTTTTTTGTTCCAGTAAAACTGATTTTTCACAAAGACTATTTGAACTTTTAAAATGTAGTGTATTCCCCATCTGAAAATAATTCCGTCAGAAAATTCCCAGCTAACTTCTAACCTACGCAACCAGCTGGAGCCATTAGTTCTGTGTGATAATGCTAAAGCAGAGTTATTAAATAACCTTGACATCAAGGTTACAGCAATTCAATGGCCAGGCTAGACAAAGAATGCCTCAGGGCATTCCCTCATGGTAGAAACTGCTCCTGCAAAGAGCCTGCCTCAGTTTCCCTTTCCCANGGTTCTCTACTGATCTCTTAACTGATGCTGTTATTAGGCTTCCAGTCCTGACTGTTGATTTAGAATCTCCTCCTCCTGTTCCCCTTCAACTGCAATCAGTAGGCTTTTCTCCTAGCTTAGGGAGTCCGTATTAAGCCCAGTCTTCTTTCAGATACATGGTTAACTTCACTCATCTAATCACTCTCAGTTCTGAGGCTGATTACACAGACATATCTTTGTCCTAGAAGGGAGAAGGAAAAACCTTATAATGCCATACTATAAGATTCTTCATCCCAGGCCCTTAAGGGACCGGTGGCCCTACAATCTAATTTGCTCCTGACATTAATAGCTCCCAAGACACTCTTCTCTCTAGCAAAGGCTACATCAAATATTTTTAAACAGATTTCCTTAGGCTCATGGATCCTGCAAAACATCCCTTCTGGCCTTAAAGGGCCAGTGTTCTGCTGCAGTGAACAAAAGATTAGAATAGGTTCCTTACGTAACCTCTAGAAAACTGTATGATGCAAAAAGAAAAATAACTGGAGAATTCAAAGCACGTACAACAATGCTTAGAAATTCAACTGATAAAAGAAAAAGTCACACCAGAGACAAGAAAAATCTTCAAATGTGCTTGTAGGAGGAACGAACCGAGAGTCAGAACATCACTGAGGCTATCCCACAGTTTTAATTTGCAGGTACAGCTGAGATGTCACGAAAACTGCATCGTAAAAGGGGAGCGGCTAGAAGGAGCTGATAAATAATGCCTGTAAAGGCTGAGCTGGTATTCGTCCATAAATTCTAGGGAATCTGCAGATGAAATGACTGAGCTGCCTAGGACATATTAAAAAGTCAGACACTCTACCAGAGAACTGGATTTAGCAGTAAGGATGGCGACCTCGGAAATCACAGGCTGCAGAGCCCTCCTGCACTGCCAGGCACACTGTCAGGACCCGAAAAGCCAGCTAGCAGTCTTACCGCCCTGCTGCAACCCTTTCTTGCTCAGCTGACTGGTAGTCCTGCTCTGCTGTGCCACCTTGTGCTCGCCAGCAGACAGCACACTGCTTCATGAAGTGAGCTTACTGCACAGGCAATGTAATCATTGAAGTCCTTCTGGCTTAAACTTTCTGAGACCATAAGAACGTACACAGCAGTCTATGCCAGGTGGAACAGCTATAAACAGGGCACACGGATACTGGAATGCTGTACTATCAAAATCCCTTCTGTATTCTTGTGAAGGCCAAGACGCTCACAGGTGTTTTCAGATTTTTCAGTGATCACAGGCAGAGTTTTGAGTTCATAGCAATTCAAATCATCAGGTAAGATCTCATTTCTCACAGTTGCTACCAGAGCAATTGTATTGTCTCCGGTCCTTGCCTTCTGGGCTGTCAAAAAGCATGTCCCAGGGCCCAGAGCAGGGGACACCCATTAAGAACTTCCCTATCCCCTTACCAACTCTGATGCTGACATGTAGTATCTTGAATAAGCAAATCACCACCCTGACTCTTTTACTTACCTTACTTTAAAATGGATATGACATTTATTTCACCAGGGTAACAGGGCTTCGGTGTGATTTTTCACAGCAGATGGAACTTTAGAGGTCTGCAAACTACATTACAAGCTGACAGAAGCACCTCTCTGAAGACAGGACACACACTGGGAGCTTAGCAGAGTACATTCAATGGAAGGAGGTCACAGCAATCCAAACAGTTCAAGAAGGTCTTTGCACTTAGCAGCTGTTCAAATCATTTTTCTAGGCACATGCTAAACCTCTTTGCTTTTTCAGGGCCTGCCAACATTCAGGTTACGTGGGGATTTTCAGGTGCCAAAACTGTCTCATTTTTGGCAAGCACCCTGAATGACTTGGGGCATGGCAAAGAAACTGTGCTTGTTAGCAAAAAATCTTAGGAACGACACGACTGGGGACTCTACCTGATAAATTCCTCACTGCAGTCGACCCGTCCTCGTCAATCCTGGCATACAAAGGCCAACCATAATAAATCTATTATGTAAAAATATTGCAGCAAGGACCCCGCTGCCTGAGGCTGCAATGGCAGAGGCAGAGGTAACGCACCCAGGGCTGGAGGCCGGCGATCAGCCACTAGGTGTCAGAGCTCCACCGCAGTCCTGCCGCTCTCCCCCGCGGGGAATCCTCCGGCCTGGCTCGTCGGGAGCCGGCCGCGCTCCGGCAGCTTCCAGGCTCTACCGCACGCTGCTAGGGGGGGCAAGTTGGTTCGTCGGTCACTTTTAACCCCTGGAAAAACAGTCTACAGATCAAGGAAAATAAACTGTAGTAAGCTTACGAATATCACAAATTCCTGTGCCGGCCTGCCAAATACCGCTGCGGTATTTGTGTTTGGGATTCTCAGAGGATTAGACCTCCTCCCTGCCTGGGGAGCGTGCCTGGGTCAGGGGAGCAGGCAGGAATGCAGCTATTCCCAGCCACTTTAAACAGGGGTACAAACTGGGGAGCCATTTATGCTGCTGCCTAGGGAAGCTGACAGACTGGTTGTATACAGGAGACCCTAAGCATGAGTTTTTGAGTAAGAAGAGCCACCTAAGTATTGAAAGAGTACAAAGGTGTCTTCCTTTTATATAAACTGAAATGTAAATAAAGATAGTGTGAGGGCAATAACTGTTTTTTACTTAAGAGCGTGCACTGAGAACACGTTAAGAGTGAGCTCTTGCTGATACAGAGGTGACCCTGGTGAACGTGTCCCCTCACAGGAATGCCCTGCCCTGTTCATCAGGCAGGCTGCCCTCCTCTGCCTGCTCCCTCACATTTCTCTTGCCTGCTCCTCGCAACGGGCAGAAGTTAGCAGCTGGCACAAGGGCATCAAGAGTGCAGCTGAATTACATCTACAAGAGCTTGTAAGTCTCAACACACCAGAGAGGTTCATCCCAGCTGATTTGATATTATTTTTTAGGAGTACCTAAGGCAGGTTCTTAGCAAGAACTGTCTGCGGGAAAAGTAGGCATATTCTTTCCTCTATTGCCTCATTCAACATCTAATCCTGGATTCTTTAAATTAGTGCCTTCTAACCCACAAAGCAGGTAAGTCACTTAGAGGAGCTCTGGAAAAGGACTCTGCCAGGCCTGGAAGAGGACATGTGAATGACACCAGAGAGGAGTAGATTGATCCATCCAAATCTATTTGCTCAGTTTTAGTGCCACTGCTGTCTGAGCCAACAGCAGAGACAGACATGTCATGGGAAGGGAACAGGAGAGCGTCAAAGAAAAGGAAGGCTGAGAGGTCTGGGCTGGGTAGGGGGGATGATGGGAAAGCTGCAGCTGGTGGAGGAATACTGAAGCCAAAGAGAACTGATCACAGATCTCCACCACTCTGCAAAAAACCTGGGATACCACTGAGCTGCATCACTAAGAATCATGAAAAGAATATTAACCACATTTTTAGGAGTGATGAGGGCTCTGGGGAGTGCTTTACTTATTTCATGAAAATTCAGAAGCTTAATGACAAAACTCCTCCTAAAAAGACACTTGCAGGTAGATGCAGATGGCATATGGTACAAAGTTGGAAAGTTACTCTAGACTTGTTTGTCCTCACCAGCATGGAAGACCTATTTCCTACTCGACAAAGAGCTACCACATATAGCTTTGAAGTGCACAGAGGCTTGTGACTTGAGCTTTGAAAATGGGAAAAAATGAGAGTGAGACCTGGCATCTGGCTGAGGGAGCGGGGGACTCCTTTAATTGCTTGTGCCAGAACTCAAGGCAATGACACTGTTCACAGCTTTTGCACCCTCTGCTCTGTAGGAGTATTCTCAATGTGTGTTATGGCAGTAGATACGTTGATGCCCATTAAGTAACAGATTTACTGGAGTTCCAGGAAGAGATGGATTTTAGTGCTAAGCACTGCAGTATTCTGTGACTGAAACAGTATTTACTTCAAATCAACAAAACAGGAAATTCTTATGCCATTGCTAATCTGGCCCTGGTCGCGCTCTGGTGGTAGCCAGTTTCTATTTCTGGTTTTAGTTATTTTTCTTCGTTCACTTTTCAATAATAGATTGTTAAATAAAAACCTGAACTAAATATGTGAACACTTAAGATGTTTTTCCTTACATTGCAGGTACAACGCTGAAGAATCTACTTGTAGATATGGATGCTGCCCCATCATGTGTAATATAGCATGACATAGTTCCATGATGTTATTTTGATGTCAGAATCAATGAGGATTTCTCTCTAGAGATCCCACTAGAGATGTTGCAGCAGAAAATCATGCTAGTCTGTCTAACTGATTAATATAGTTAGGAGATGCTGACAACCACACCCCCCTGAAGCCATATTTGCAGATGGGTGGTAACTAAGTCTTTTTTGGAAAAAAAAAAAACAAACAAATAAACAAACAAACAAACAAACAAACAAAAAAAAACCCAAAAAACCTTCAGTAGGATTTTGAAAAAATTTATGTCATGACAAGAAGCTTTAAGAAAAAAGATGGCATATTTCTATCACAGTGCCACACAACAACTGAAAATACCACTATATTTTTAAAACGCAGTTATCTGCAGAATGAGCATTCACTTGGGCAGTCATTATGAAGAAGTAAAATTGTTTTCCATTGTGCTAATTTTTCTTGAATTTTACAGAAATGCTTTATATATTTTATGGCAACTGTTTAACCATCTTAAAGCAACAAGGTTCTAGACTGCGGATTACGTTAGTATGGCAAGATTTACTGCCTGGGGAAAGATATTTTGTAAACATACAAATAAAAATATCACAAAGAATAATACAGTATGCCCTATATTGTCCAAAGACATGTATTTATCATGTAGCAGAAATGGTGATTAGAATGAGGACGTATACTTGCAAATCACCATCAAGAAGATAGCTTCTTGGATCTGTTTTAAAGGAGAGAAAACATGCTGTTTATATCCATAACAGCTGTACTTTATCTTATACAAAGTCTTCTTTTTCCAATTTAAAAAACAGTTTCAAAGTACTAGGTAGGATACATTGTTAACCCAGTTTTCATTTTTCTGTGGCATCCTTGGAAATCAGTTTAACAGAACAGTCATACCCCAGTTCGAATCTGGTCTTGGCTGTCTTACGCTCTGAGAATAAATTGAGAAAGAACCAACTGTGCTTCGTAGATGGAACAGATGATCAAATGATCCCATCTGGCCATGGTATGTTTGAAGAGATCTTAACAGACTCCTCATCTAATATCCTGCCCCAGACAGTATCTTTGCCCTGAGATTTGCTGTCTTGGGGAAAAGTGGAAGGACATATGAGGCTGGGCACTGAAGCAAGGGAAAAATAATTCCTTCCTGACTCAACAGTGAGCTCACACCTTGGTACGGAAGAAGGTAACCTTATTCCTAACATTCACTGAAGTGGCAAGGAATTAATCTCATTTAGCTTTATTCGTCAAGGTAACTGTCCGTACTTTGTCTATAGTAAACAGAAGACAACAAATAACTACAGAGGTTGATGAAAGGCTCTCTGGAAATATTCCTCTCTTTCTATTGGCAATATAAGGCTCCTAGACAAATACCTTTAATTACATGCCTGAGTTTTGATGTCTAAAGTTAAGATGATTTCTACCTTAAATAATTTATAACGGCAAGAGTATTTAATCACAGTATTTAAATTATGTCTGCATTTTGCAGAATCTGGATCTTAAAAAAGCATAATGCATCAAGACTATGATGCTATAAGATGAAATCATGTCCCCTAGATAAGGTATGCACTTTCTCAGTATTACTCCATGATTACCAAGAAGAGAGAGATTCTCTCTCCAACACCCCAAGACTGCCAATACAAGTCAACTTTCAGAATGCAGTCAATTTACTACAAGTACCTCCTTAAAATATAGATTGTAGGTGCCCAAGGCCCTCTTCCATGGCATAAAACTATGTCTCTGAGGACTGCTAAGAATCTGCCACTTAAACTATAAAAGCCTGAAATACCAAGTTCAGGCAGGCATTCTTTCCTGAAATACTAAATGACACATTAGATTTGGGCTAATGAAATAATAATAAACATAGGGCTTAACATTTCAGCAACAGACAAAAACTAGATGTTCCTCACACAAGTGATCCCTTTCCTTTTGTAATTACTACACTAGCCTCCTTCACTACCTTCACTCATATTCTCCTGTAGGAGTGCGCAGAGCCTCGAGGGAACAGAGGCAGAATTTCCCAACCCTGTAGCATACTGCACATCTCTTCCCTGTATTTCAGGTTGAGTAACCAACATTATGGAGGAAAAGAAAGGCAACATAAGGAGAAAATTCACTTTGCTGCCACAGAGCAAAGGAGACAATATTCCAAAGGAGACTATTATTTCTCCTGCCTTACAGGCACAGAGCAACAAACCATTTGTCTAACATTTATCTCTCAACTTGGTGCCTTCTTTCTCCTTCTCCTGCTCTTCTCCCTGTAAGTCCTACTCATCTGTCAGAGCTACCCAGTCCCTACTGCTGCTTACATTAAAAGTACCCAGGTCTCTTCTCCTGTGCTCGCTGTTCTTCACGCAGAGAGAAGCAAACAACTTCCCTCTGTAGGCCTTCTTCTGCTCTCCTCCCTGACTTTAAAGCTGGGCTCTGTGGCACTGTCAGTGCCTGGACAGTGATTCCCTTGTGATACAAGCCACAGGGAACGAGTGCAGACAGGGAAGATGGGCTTTTACTCCTCATATGCAGGCCCAGCATTGACACACATGGCCCAGTTTCACATGCACACTCTTCTGTTGGGGGCAGCAGGGAGGCATGTAGATTTATGAGCCACCTGCAGCCTTTGAGCTTAGGGACACATCTAGTTCTAGGAATAAGTGCATTGCGCTCTGAGATTCAAAGGTTCTGGGTTCAACCCATGCTGCCAAAAGAACAACTGTGGATCTGCATTACACACCACGGGAGAAAATGCCTGTGGGTAGTCTATTCTAGTTCTCCCCATGGAGTTGCATGACTGCTAGTGCAGTGTTGCGGGAAGCTCAAAAATCTTCAGGGCTTAATCATTCTCCATTTAAAGAACTAACAGAAAATCTACCTCCTCAAGATCATATTGAATAAGGTGTTTATCAAGATTGGCTGTAAACTAGTTTGGAGGAAAATCTTTAGATTAAACTTGTTATATTACATGAGAAACACCTCCTTAGGAAATGAGGACACACTGGTGAAATGAATCCATATAGGTGAATATTCAATTTCTCATGCAGTGTGTAGCTGTGAGAAGAAGTTCCTTCAGCCTGTTTTCAGCCTAACAACCTATCATCCCCCTTTGGTGTTAGATGGCTTTTAAACTTTTAAATAGATAATACAGAAAATTAAGATAAATTATGAAAAACTTTGCACAGACTTTTGTGGCTACAAAATTGCAGATCAGCTTCTATGAAACTGCTCATCTATTTCATGTCCTGTTTTTATAAGAATGGGAGGAGTGATCAGCTGTGTCCACACATACAATCAGAATAACAATTAAAAGAAGAACAACTCCTTTGTGCTAAAACCAACCTCCAAATGAAAAAAAAA
>VZTV01056940.1:793-13065 GCA_013400875.1 Anhinga rufa
TTAAGTCTTCAGCTGCATCAGCTGTTCAGTAGCATACAAAGAGGTCTTGCTCCAGGTAGACAAGACAAAAGGAAGTGCATAGAGACTGTTGGAAACTTGTACAGTCTTTCCGGGTCACCTCTTATGAGCACATCCAACATTTCATAGTGCCTGTATCTGTTCAGTGGCTGTTCCTGTTCAGTTCAGTAGTTAAACATAGGTCATTGGATTGTTGATCTAATGTTTCTAAAATCCAGTAGGCATTTCACAGGTATTTTAAGAGAAAACACAGCAAAGAATATTAAGGTTTTGTAGTTATAGGGGGCATGGTAAGGTACAAAAACATAGCCCTTTTTGTACAGGTATTTAAACATCTTGCTAGAATGAGTACGCACAGTCAGCTCAGTGCATAAAAGAGTATATGCTGACAATGCAACATACCATATGATAGACTACCTTGTAGCAGATAAACTGAATGCTTTTATAGTTGGGCCACCTTTACTCCACATTACCCTAAACCATCATAAAGCATGAGCTACTCCATTGCACAGATAATGCTTGCTATTTCTGCTCTAAAAGGACAATCCTGGACACAGTGCAAAAACCAAGCAGACTTTGTGATATGCATTAGAGAGATCCATAGGGGAGGACTGTCAGAACATAAACATTTCATAAAGCAATAAATCATTATTATATTAAATAAGAAAACCAGTGAATCAACAGCCACCTCTGAAGTTAATGGGGGAAGAAATTGTCTGGCTTGCATTTTTATGTTTTACAAGTAGTCCTCTTTCCCCAAGACAATATATCTGGGTATCAAGGAAAAGAATTTATCTGAATACAATAGAATACTGTACCTGAAGTATAGTCTTCAGATCAGTTAGTCCCAAAGCCTTACTACCACAAAATAAGAAGGGATACTGACTATTAAACACAACAGGTGCAGAGAAATAAGAAGAATGCATATTTTAAGCCAGACAGACCCTCTATCATCAGGGGAATTTATCTGAATGGGGAAAGTTTTGTTTGTTGCTAGCAGTCCACAGGAGTTTGGGTTGTCACTACAGCTATAGATCATGCTGACAGCACCCTTTTACCAAAAGACACTGCTTTTCAGCCTCTTCCCTAGCTCCCCCATATCTATGGACAGAAGAACAATGTATGTCATTTTCTGTCACTGCAGCCACTCTCCCCTGTTCTGCAGCTTTTCTCCTACTGTGGCCTTAGTCACCTTTAACACAGACAGAAGTAAATTTGGCTTCTCATTCATGGATTATTTTTTTCTCATAAAATCATAATTCTACAGAGAGCAAATTGATTACCTAGGAAGTAGACCACAACGCAGTAGGTTGCAAGTATCAGACCACAGTAAGATGGAGTGTATATATCAGACAGGGCCCTTGCATTACCTTTCTAGGATCTACTTTGAGTCATGAAGGCAAGAACATAAGAAGATTAAATCAGTCCTGCTAGATCAGACCAAAACATCTAGCAGAGTGTCTTGTCTCTGTCAATAACAAAAAGCTGATAGTAAGGTAAGTTACTTATAAACTTAGTGTAAACTTGTTAGGGACTTCCTCCATATTAGTACATTGTGATGCACCATGGAATGTGACACAAGCTGAAGCTTTCTTCTCAACCTAATGTAAACGAATTGATGCCAGAAAAAGATGAGGTTTGTGTACTTTTATCAGAGTTCCCATTAAAAAGAAATAATTCCTCTAAGTACTGCTGAGGATTGCCTGATGAAAATAAGGTGATAACGTTCCTGTTTACAACTTTATGCAATTTAGACGTGAACATCAACAGTCCATGAATAGCAGCTAAATCAGTCTGCAAACCACAGCAGTGATGACAACAGCTCTTGAAGAAACTACGTCAAGGATTTGTTTCCTTGTTTAAATAGACATGTTTCTAGTAAGTCTTCACCAAGACTTACTTAAGTTGGGCTGGGTGATTGCGTTTGAATAGGTGCTAACAACAGTTTAGAGTGAGGCAAATTTTCATTTATTTTTTTGGTGGGATGAAAACCACAAGGCACTAGACCCCAGAATACAGTTAAATTTACAGAATACGTTACTAAAAAGCAGCTATTCTGAACAATTTGTCTGAGGAGAAGGAGGAATACTTGTAGAGGTTGTTCTTTACAATGTGCTTGGTGGATTGGTCTTAAGGTTAATAATTATGAAACAGTTGTTTGAGAGTCTGTCTGAGACAGTGTAGACCAGAGCAAACCTCACCCATCCTGACAGATTTTGTGAAGACACTGGAGGGCAACACAGAGAAACTATAATAGAGAATACTGTGGCTGCAACAACATGATAAGATGGAGCACTGTCAATGAGACAGATGGCCAAAAGAGCTATGGAGAAAAAGAGGGAGTCTGGTAGATTTTGGAGAGTAAAGGTCATGGCAGACAAGTCTGCAAATACCAGAGTGATGGACATATTGCTACAGTGAATCCTAGGGAGCAGGTCCTCTAATTAAAGTACAGCAAATCACAAGGCTCAGATAAAACCCAGCCAAGAGTACCAAAGGAAATAAAAGTGTGAATAGTAGACACACCAGTGATGAAGCTGAATATAATGGCCAGTAAACACAGAACAAAAGAAGAAACAACCATTTTGTACTTTATATATTCTACTTGTAGAATTCAATGTCAGAGTGGGGTGATTAAATGAAACCGAGGCACAGGTAGGGCTGGTTCATGCAAGAGATAGGCAGTCTGCTCTCAAGTTTTGGCATATAGAGACTTAAGGGGGAAGGGAAGGAGGTTAGAAAAAAGTGTCTCATGCCTTAATAACCTGTAGTATTAGTGGTGGGTACATTATAAAATTTTCCATCTCTGCAGGATCAAGACTGGCCATTACCCAGGGCCAATGACTGTTTCTGAATGATCAGTTGTCTGTTAAAAATAGATTGTTTTTATTGCTTTAGTACATTTTTCTATCAAGCCTCCAATCTTTGATCATCTTCTTGATTAGCTTTGCCACAGCTAGTGTATTTCTGTGACAGAGTCTGCTGGCCAGTGAATCAAGTCTGTGCTCAGAGACAAATGCATTCTGAGGCCTACCTCTGGTGTCTCTACATCAGCGTATGAAGTTTGAGCAACAGTCAGGAAGAATTGCAAGGCCATGAATGGTTGCAGGGCCACAGTGTGAGCGCAGTCACAGAGACTGAGTGGGATAGCATGTGTACCATGGGCACAGGTTTCTTTGGGAAAAGAGAAAAATTACATCTTGTATAAAGGAGCTTCTTGGCAGTACAGCTCTGGTATGAAATAAGGGGCTTGTTGTTTGGTGGTCTTTAGATTAAGACCAATGAACCCTGAGGATATTATAGGGATATAACAGGGAAAACAGTTTAGAAAAAATGTCATATGCCTCAGCCACCTGTAGTGATTGGCTAAAATAAAAGATTAGTTTGCTGAAGTACTTAGGGAGAAGGCCAAAGCTCAGGTGAAACTAAACCCAGGTCTAGACTTAAAGGATAATGTAACTTTAGTAGGTATGCTAGTAGCGAAAGGAAGTTTGGAGAAGAAATGGGCCTGTTAAATGAGGAAGACAACCTAATTAGTAGCAATCAATATCTTGGTATCTGGTTGGCAGCTAGGAACAAATGGAATTGAGGCCTATATGCTTCAATAATTTAATCAGTAGCTTGGATGCTAAGAAAGGGATTTGTGAATAATAGTAAATAAAGGGAAGAGATTATTAAGCTGGAAAGTAAAACTTCATCCTAATGGACATCAAGAAACTTGAAGATTGGTCAACAGACATCTTACGCAGTTCAAGAAGTATAAATTCTGCACATGGGCATAAAAGCCTAACTCATGCACAAATGCAGGCTGGATCTGACTAGCTGAGTAGCAGCCCTGATGTAAATGCCTGGAAGTGGCAGTGAATACAGAGCAAAATATGTCAGCATTGCAATCACATCATAAATAAGGGAAAGTGCACACTGGCCAGCAGATCAAGGGGAGCTACTATATATAGTTTCTTGGCCCCTGTGAGGCTGCACCTAAAATATTGTATCCAGTTTTTTGGGTTCCAGATCAAGAGGGATAAGGAGAAAGATTGTCAGACAGAAGCTACCAAGACAGGTAGGAGCCTAGAGCACATGACCTTCAAGGAGAACTTGAGAGAGGCTTGTTCAGTGTGAGATGGAGGTTATCTGATTAGCAGCCTGCAACTGCTGGAAGGGAATTTATGATTTGATGGAGTCAAACTCTTTCCGTTAGAAGAAAATAACATCAAAAGGAGCAATAAACGCTTAATGGAGCTGGGAGGTTCAGATTAAAAGTTTGGGAAAATTTCCATAAAAAGATGATACATGCAGCACTGGAATAGTAAGAGCTTGTAGGATCTCCACCCTTGGATGTTTTCATGACTTGACTAGGCAAAGGCATGCCTTACCTGATCTACAACTGGTGATAATTTTGCTTCAGGGGAGAGACTGAACTAGATGGTTTCCACAGAACCTTCCAACAAATATTCTTTGAATCAATGACTACCTCAAGGTTAAGTATATAATTTTCTTCACACATTGTGTGTTGTTTGATTTCCACTGCATCAAAATGGACTAGTTCAGATGAACGTCAGAAGCTACTCTCAAGAGCCTTCTTTCAAATCTGCTTTGCCTTAAAGGAAAGACTAACAAGGGGATTATGCTTCTGTAACTTGGCAGGTGACCTATAGTTTATGATAAAACCTGTTTTCATGTTGGTTTGTCCTATATCACCTTTGCCAGGAAGAAGTGCATATTTTGCTTTGCAGTGTCACTTCATTTGAGAGGATAATCTTGAGTTAGTAGCAGCATCAAAGGTCAGGAGATTAGGGAGAAAAACTAATTGCATGCTATAAACAACCCAAATATACTTCTTTCTGCACCAGGGCTTTTATCAGCTCTTGTTTTATCAGAAATCAATCTATCCCTTCACAGTTTACTTGTTCATGGGATAAAAAATTAAAGCTTGCAGTAGTAAATATGGAAACTATAGCTATAATTCATCAGTCCTTTTATCTCTGATAAGCTTGAATTATTCACAATAGAAGCTCCATGTATCTCTCATTTTACCAGGGAATGTGACATTTGTTTCTATAAACCATTCATACGGATAAACTCACAAAACTGTGTCCACAGACACACCTGGAATCACTTCCCAGTGCAGTTATACCAAAAAGACTTTATTGGTCATTTATAGCTTGCATAGCTTCACCTAGCTCAGAAACAAACCTTAACTAGCTGGAAGCCCCTTTCTTTTCGGGTGTTATCATGTAACAAACCTTAGGGCTATATTCTCTCTGTCTGAAAATGTATAATGGCCTTTGTCTTTAGTATATGATTTCCTTGAGTTTCAATTAGAAACCCATACATACCTAGAATACAGACTTTTAAAAGCTGTCTTCAGTTTTCTTTCAGAGTCATCTAAGCTCAAAACTCAGGGGGATGTGTGATTAACACAAAAAAAAATAAATCTAAGCCATCCTCCACACTCCACAAAAGGACTTTTCAGAAAACTGTTGTTTACCCAGCATCATAGCAAGAGTCTGGTGCTCCAGAAATGTGGGGAAAAGATCAGGCCCATGCTCTAAGAAACACAGGAAAATAAAGGAAGAAAGAGCAAATAGAACAGAGGGAGGAAGGCAGAGAAAGGCACAAAAATTCAAAGACAGCTCTCCCTAGGCCTAAGCTTTGTTTGGCACAGTGGCAGGAGGTAAGGCCTAGTGGTACAGGCGCTGCCTCCCCAGCTGACAGCACTGATCAAGTGGGATAGCCAGACTTTCCATTCCTGGGCATTGGCTCTCATGGACTCACAAGCAAAGCACAGCCACCTGCCATGACGTGGGGCAGAGGGGAAGGAGCACCCAAGGGAGGAGGGAAAGCAGCCAGCACACTTTCAGCTACCTCCCCTGTGCCTCCCTCTGGCCCCCAGCTTGGTCCAAGTCCCACTGGACCCAGGCCAGAGGGATGCACCAGGAGCAGGGGGAGTGCTGGCTGTAAGTGGCCTCGTTGCTAAGTGTGGAGAGGACAGAAGAAGAGAGAGAGAGGATGTGTCTCTCAAAACCTGGTATGCCTGTTACTATGCTTTTCTCACCTATCTCTGGCTGCCAATTTCTTTTTTACTTCTTTCTGTCTGATTTAATGCCTGCTGCTCACTCTTTTATTTTCTGTCTCAATATTTTTTTTTTTTGGAGGTTATTAAAATTTAGGCCTTTCTTTCAGTGTGTAGCCCTCCTGGTCCTGTCATGAAATAAAATCACATTGAACAGAACAGCTTTACTTGGAGCTCAGACAGGGATTAAACACACTAGTTTTAACAAGAACATACATAAACATTCCCAGACTTCTTGTACTGCAATTTGAGCTTCCTTATCCATGCTAAGATATTGACAATCTATTTTCGAGGTAGGATACATACTGCTTTGAAACTTCTATGTATGAAATGTTTTTCAGCACTGTGAATACCTCTCGAAGATAGCATCACATTAAGTCCTCTTACAGTCTTCGCTAACTACCTACTTTTCCTTGCAGTTAATGCATCTAAATAAATGTCTTAAACTGTATTAAATATGTATTATTTATGTATAGTTACAAGGGAGCAGAAAAATATCCTAACTTTGTCAGTGTGTTGCTGCTGATTTAATCAGTGTATATTTGCAAACTAGTAGCGCACACACAATATTTTCCTTCTGCCTCCTGCTTGCTCTCCACGTCTCTTGACAACATGGATAATACTGGAGCTGTTAATTGTCTGCTTGTAGTGCTTAATGCTCTTGCCAGAGCACTCATTACTAGAAAGAGACTGAGGATCAAACTCATCCCAGGAGTAATCCAGCGTAGCACTGATTGAAGTCAACAAAAGTTGTGCCTCTCTATGCCAGGGTTGTATTTATCACTGAAACTCTCTCCAACATAAAGATGCCTTGCTATGTTTATTCTGTCCCACCATGTCCTGTATAATCAGGGGAGAATAAGAGACAAAAGGTTTACACTGTTGTTTTAATGTCTGCCAATAACAAGATTGGAGATTCACAGCATCTGAAACCAATCAGTTCAGCAAAGTGCTCTGCAGCTGCACAAAGCACTCCATCTTAGCATTGTGTCCAATTGTGCATTACAGGGGATCTTTCAATATGCTCTTCTAGGCTGTGCTAGCAAACTTAGTAATATGCACTCTTGCCTTACTTGCTGACTTGCTTAAAAAAAGAAAATTAAATACATTTCTCATATGGCTATATTGTGGATTTTTTCCACACCATTAAATAAAATGTTGCTCTGGTTTATTGGGGTTTTCTGAGAGAAAACATTTCTTAAGTTAAACTAACTGAGTTGTGTGGGACATTCTGCTTGTGCACACCATATTTTTTTCTCCAACACATATAATATTTCTGCTATTGTGCCAGCAACTCATTTAAGGTAGAAAATCAGCAACCTCTTCATCTCTCAAAAGAATAAATCAAGAGTAATTCTTCTGAAGTCAATGGAGTTAGACCAGTGTACAGGAAGAGAAAATCATGTTCTGCCTGGTCAGCCCTGTAAAAGAAAACAAGATACAACCTTTATTACATACAACCAAGTTACAGAAATTTACTCCATACTATGCTTTTTAATGTAGTTTGAGTGACAGAGTGTGGGACACGTAATATCAGTAACATTTCAGGAATAATTCAGAAAAATAGTTGCATGTGATGTGCATTTTTTTGCAGCAACAAACACGAGAAATAAGGTTTTTGAAAAAATAGTATTTCTTTGTTCATGTATTATGCACACACCTGTACATTCACATAGGTTAACGGCAGGACAAAAGGAGCCTTAGTGCAAACGTGATAGCCAGAGTAAAGCAAATACAAAGGAAAGTTATACTGACAGACAAGAAGGTTTAATGTTAGCCATTGGAGCTACTGGAACTGATACTTTGAGATAGGTTTTCTTAACATTAAGGCTTCCTTCTCTGTCTTCCTGAAAAGCCTATTACATAAGTCTGGTTATTGGGTTAGACTCATTTAAAATCCAGCCTTGTGTCACCTATTAAGCTAACAGATGTAGATCCATAGATGGATGAATTACTACTAGCTTCGAAGATGCTTGGCTCACGTAAAAGGATTGAGGTGCTGTATGATGCTTGGGATTTTTTATTTTCTCGTTGCCTTATCCACATAAGAGATACTTTGCTAGTCACTAACTTGCTTAGCCTTTTTGTCTCAGTCAGAAATTTTCTATTAAAAATAAAAAATGATCCTAACAGAGAGATACCAAACATCCATCGTTTAATCTCTGGGGTCCTTCAACCAATTTGAAAGTCAACATTGGAGGAAGTAATTTTTTTCTGTTTGTTTCAGTCTGATCTCCTACAGTTGTTTAAATTGGACCAGCACACAGGAGTTTTAAATTAACTGAATAGTAAAATAAACATATTACAGATTGCTTTTATAATATTTGCACAGGAAAATGTGGCTATTTAAAAAAAATAAAATATATATATTTAAAAGGGTATAGGCTATAGGAAGGTGTCCTTACCACAAAATAATACAGAGATAAATATTATAAAATAAAAAAATCAATTTTTGTGAATTCTGGCCTCAACAGGTCTGAATCTCAACTATTCTTGAGGTTGTTAACATATTCTTGGTGAAGGATCTACTTTTTGTCCTATGCAACCCTGTTAGAGATAAGATAAATCATGTACATCTATGCAGACCAAGTTACATGTAAACATCTGTGCACAAACTGAGATCTGCATGTGCTATAATATAGTATGGTGTGTGACAGGCCACTCAGAAAGATAACACAGAACAGTCTGCTCTTAAAGATGTTTGATTAAATTACTATAATGAGTTGCTAGGGTTTTGACACTGATCTCTGACCAAAATAAAATCTCCAATACAGTCCTTACTCATTTTGGAAAAAAATAAAAACAAACAAAAAGCAGTCTGCTTTGTTGTTTTAAAACCAAAATTTCTCATAGTTCTGCAAGGGGATGCAGAACTCTGAATGTTTTTATTAGTATTTAGAAATACCCAGGGGAAAATGTTAGATTTACAGGTGATCCCAGAGAAACAAGTCTAGTGAGATTGTGTTGCAGCATACATCAACATAAAACTCATTTGCTCAATGCTGCTGTTATTCATTTGGAGTCTGATAAAGAAACCACCAGATAGTTCAGCTTTATATTTTGTTTAGGATAAAAGTAACCTAAATCACTCTGATAGCCTGTTATAATTACATGTGTTACATTAATTTAAAAATATTAAAATCTCTGGGCTGCAGACTTTTGTATCAATGAACTGCAGGAAAACCACAGGGAAACATGAGGTCTTGTCATTGCTATAAAATGTTAAATCCTGTAAAACTAACTAAATATTGACAATGAGTTAATACAAAATATAAACATGATAAAATATTGATATTCAGTGCATTAAAGATCACTTCGAGTGAAGAACAGTGCAAGACTACTGTTCAGTGAAAGAGGCAGTATTATGGAATAAAAGGTAGTATCCCTATTCCAAAGTGCAGCTTCAGTTTGGCCATCTAGGAAGCGACAGATTTCACCTTCACAGAAACACGATCTACTAAACAATTTGCTAGGTAGATGTACCAAGATTCCCAGGTCCCAGCCTTTCTAGAAACTGTAAAACAGGAACACCAGAAAACAGTCAGAAGGTGGAGGCTTAATTGGGTCCCCTGGATTTAGTAATCTCAATAGTCCTTGAAGCAAGAAAATAACAAACAGGTCCAGCTTTCTGCAAACTGGAACAGGTGCTCTGTGGCAGGAGTCTTCCTTGGACACCTGATGAAAAAAAGATTTGTTTAGAAATTCTATTTCAAACTGTGGTTTGTGACATAGCAACTTTCCCTTTTTCCTCCTTTGCTTTTGACTTTCACTTTTAGAAAAGAAAATTGAGAATCATCTGTTGTGTATTAAATATTAATTTCTAGATAGTCAGTGCTGTCTGTTTCATTGTTTGCCAAGTTTTCAGAAAATAAAAATTATTAATCTTTTGAATTTCCTTGAGGATTTTGAAGACTTCCTCAGCAGTGTAGCTCCATAAAGAACTCTGTGGTAAAAATTAAGATATGTTGAGCAAGGGCAAGATTTGGCATTATACATTTGTTAATTCAGTGTTCCTATCAAGCAAGTCCTTCTGGAGTTTTATGAGAGGACGTTCAATACACAGAAAATCATGTGCATAATCTTGGTAGCCTGGTTTCACTATGCCAGCCCCTCTGTTTCCTTTAGTTTCTGAAGACAGTAAATCTTAGTTAATAATACTGTTCTGCATTGTCTTACATGGTTGCAAAGAATTTCTCTGAGGATATGTGATGTTTCACAGAAATTAAGTGTAAATTCATGTTCTACACACACCACTATGCTGAACACACAACAGTATGCTCCAGTTCAAGTAGTTCACCAAAATCAGTTTTCTTCTCTCTCTCTTTTTTTTTTTTTTTTTTAACAACTCCTACAGAGGGGAGCTGAAAGGAAGAAGAGCTGAGACCTGTAAGACTTTCCTAAAATATCTAGGCACCAGACCAATACTTCTGACTGGTTGGCAGTAGGAGACCTTCAGCGGAGTTGTACCAGACCCCAGGAACTGTTTCTGCCCTGGGTCCTCATGCACCAGGCAAACATGCAGCTCATCCCAGTGTTCTCAGTATGCAGAAGACTTTCAAGCCTGTTGGTGGATTCACTGCCAAGACTTCAGCTAAAACAGCTGATTATTTGGGAACTGTGGCCAAAGTCCTTTTAAAATATTATTCCTGATTTCCCTGACTGCAATCCATGGTGAACGCACACTGGCTGTAGGGATTTCAATTTTTGGAACTTTAGCTCATGTCAATTTTTGGCCAATTAAGCTTGGAAATTTCTCTTTAAAATTATGTTCCCTTCTTTCCTAACAATCGCTCTAGTTACTGTTGTTGGAAGTCCTTAGAATAGTTTAAAAAAAAAGTTGAAGAAAGGAGTAAAGCCCCCAGTAAAGGAACACAAGGCACATCTATGTCAGAAAACTCTTGTTAGTGATTTCTGAACCACTTTTGTGACTGAAATTTAAAGCAAGAATAACAAAACCCTGCTATAAAGGAAGACTGAAACATTGTTTCTCCCTTTTACCACTTTGTATTATCATGTCACTCTGATTCAACTAAAGCTGCACAGAGGGAGGGAACCACGGTCTCAATCCCTCTGATTTTTGTAGCAGACCTAATTTTAGAATCTGTAGTGTCAAGTTTTTCTAAACCTGTCAGTTTAATTTGGCAGATGCAAGGTTTATGGAGACCTACTGAAAGCAGGGTGAAAATCTATCTGGGTAGATGAACATAATTCATGATTTTCACAGTGCAGCAGTAAGGTAATAATAGACAAATGCCTCTTCCTTGAAGTTGTAGCAGGAAGCTAGAGACAAAGGTACCTTTTTAAGAAAAAAAAAAGGCACTAAAAAAGAAAAAACATTAATGGCCATGGAAAGAAAAAAAATGCTGCTATGTTAGATGGCTCCTTATCTTCAAATTCTGAAGTGGCAGCTGCAAAAAGATCAAGACAGGTAGGGCAGCAGAAGGCAGAGGCTTAGGCACAAAAAGCTTTAAAAAGAAGCAGAGCACTTCAGGCACCATGATACAAATCAGCAGTGGCAGAAGAAGTCTTTCAAGAAAATAATTTAATATTTGTTAAATAATTTGTAAGAATTATTACAATATCACTTAGCTCACTTTGGCCCCAGACCGCCAGTGAGTCAGGAGTCCGGAAAACACTGTCCTGACTGGACACCGGTCCCTTTCAGTAACTTAATACATAAATCTAATGTAGAGAGCTGAGGGATATTCAACTTTCTAACTACATTACATTAATTCTATAGTGATTTTCATTCTGGTAAAAAAAATTTATGAAAGTTCACCCCAGGATAGTAAACTGTACAAGCCTTGGGTTCTATTAGGACAGTTCAAATCCCAGCTGCCTCTCTAGCATGGACACGATGGGACTGGGACAGGGACTGGACAGGGACAGACACCTACCCACACTGCTTCATGCAGGTCCTCTGAATTAACTCCTTGAAGACTGTCAGGGGGTCCTAGTACTTCCCATTGCCTCTCACAAGGAACTAGGCAGAATTTAAAGACTTGAATTCTGAAGACACCAACTTTCTTAGAGTTCCCATCTTTAAACAGGGCACACTAAACAGTACAGTCATTATCTGGAAAGATATTTGTGCAGGCAGATAAAAAAAATAGATAGGTTTCTAACTTGCTTGTAAAAATATGAGGAAGTGGACTATTCTTCAGATTTTGATGGTGTA
>VZTV01056950.1:0-10377 GCA_013400875.1 Anhinga rufa
CTTGCCACGCAAACCCAGTACAGCATCCTACCTCAATTTAAGTATTTGCATACTCAGTGTTTTGGAGGAAAGCATGCTAGTTGCAAGAGCAGGAGTGCTCATCAGAACCGTCTTCTCTTCCTGTGCTTTGGAAATAACATACTGCAATGTCTCGGAGAAGAACAATTCTCCTAAATCTTCTCCTTGTTCCTGGAACAAGATTCCAGCAGAATTCCCTTGTGTATCTTTTTCCCTTGTGAAAATCCAATAATTTATTTTATTCCAATCACACTAGAAGGCAAATGATGCTATACCTTCTGAGATCCCAATTACTTTTCCCCAAAGGAATTTCAAAGACAGGAGGTGCCTCATTTTTCAACACAGCAGAAATGTCTCATGCATCTATTTGAACCCTTTCAGTGTACTTGATAAATTTTCTGAGACCTGCACTAAAAACATAGTACACTATTCTGAAAGGTGTATGTGGTATATTGTCTGCAAATCTTGTTTCTGATTTTCAGGTATAATAAATACACTTTTCATAGAAATCATTGTTGCTCCACAGAGTGACTAATTGCATAAAAAAGTGAATAAATAAGGGAGGGGGCTTGTTAACATGCTTTATTAAATTATTACTATATCTCAGTTGGAGTATTCAGGAAAAGAATGACTAAAATGAAAAATAAAATACTGATTTTGTTTTAGGTTCAGAGTCCTTCTTGGATGCAGCCTCAACCATATATAATGCAGCACCCAGTAAGTTTTTATGTTTCTCCGTTGTGTTACTGATGTATAAACACTTTTTACATACTTCAAACAACAGGAAATAGGTCGATTCCTGCCCAATTACTTCCAGAGTTTTGACAATTACATCATGATTAAATCATGGATCAAAATGAGAAAAGAAACAAAGACAGTAACCTGAATTGGGGCCTCATTTTATTAGGAAGCTGCCTTCAGGGTATCGAGGTGATGAGGACAATTAGAGTTACCAAGTCAGCATCCTGAGGAAATTTTTTTTGTTTGTTAGATTTAAATGAAAAGCACTTTGCAAATACAATGTTTTACATACTGTTTACCTATCAGGAGCTGGAATTGAAGACCCAAGGTTCTAGAATGGGTCTAGAATAGTTCAGACTGGATAGTTAGTGAAAGACAGATGGATGTAGTGATATAAATGACATTATGGGCACTCACTTGAGAAAGCCTGCATAGCTTGTTCTGGATTCACTGCTCATGAGTAATGCTACTCTCCCTACACTTCTGGCTGTGGCATCTGTACCAGACTGTACCAGGCATTCTAATCTATACTTTCCTGTGATATTTTGCTGCTTATCTATGTCATTTGCTAATTAAGTACCATTATATCTGAGACTTACTAGGTTTCTTGTTAGGTTAACAGGCACTTTAATATATGCACTCCTGTAGTTAAAATACAAGTCTGTTTCCAGATATAGAAAGGATATTGTCTTGACTTTAATTAACCTCTCTGTGCAGATTATAGAGTGTAAATCTTCTTGGCAGAACATTTTCTTGTGCATGCGGAGAAGGTGATACTGAACCAGAATACCCTCACACACACTTAATTGTTGTATTTGTGGTTTATGATGTTAAACACACACACACACAACTGTTTTTAACTTTTTTTTCTAGCAACACAGATTTTAATTAAAAAAAAATCTTCCAAATCATGCTGCGAAAGACACAAGTTGATATGTTATAATGCTGTAAAGTGTATTAGTTTCACAGGTATATAAGATGAGATTTCACAGTTGGAAATAAAGATCTAGATTCCTGACTTAAGTTCAGTTTTGGTCTGTGCAAAGACTGGTGCTGTCTTGCTCATTTGCTTTGCAGAGAAGCCTGCAGTCTACAGACAGGAAATTCTTTTAGTGTTTGATGTGCTTGTGACTCATTTCATCTGCACTGATCACATGGTTGTTTTTCCAACTATACTCTGTACTTTTTTCTTTTCTTTTTATAGATTAATTATTGATTCAAAATACTGGCTTTCAGTACACTACAATTATTTCTGTTAGTTTTGAGCCTCCATCAATTTTAATCAACACTTCTGCAAGCATAAGTCATACGAAATATTTGGAAATGTGTTTTTGTAGAACATGATTGGTAAAATGAGATTTGTTGATAACCCTCCATTTCAGATTATTCTGAAGACCTTATGTGTGCACCCTCTATATTTAGCAATCTCAAGCATTTAAAAATTTGACATATACTTTTATGAAGTGAACAAAACGGTACAGGAGCGATAGAAAGGTCATAACAGTAGCCAGTATTTAGACAAAGAATCAGCATTGCTAACCCACTCTTCTAAAATGTGTGTGCTAATGAAACCAGCTGTTAAGTAGGGCAGCTATCTTGTGTGCGAACATCACATTGATGGGTAGAGTTCTCCTAATACAAGTGTTCCTCCAAAGCCTCTATTCCTAAAATGAGATAAAAGTTTCTTCCTAAAGCCTGAAATTCCAAAGTTTAAGCTAAGTGAATCTATACCTGGTAATGTGTGCAGATTTTTGCTTTAAAGTTAGCATGTGGTTAAATTCATACTTTACAAAGTGTTTTCAGCAGGTGTCTCAAGTGCATTGTACAATGGTTGCATGTTTCGTAGGAAGTTGATGCAGTTTTACCCCATTACCAAACTGCAAAATGCATCTACTGGAGCAGAATATTCAGAATGCCCCAGACCTGCTTCCTGAGTCAGTGCCTGGGATTAAGGAGAGTTCCTGTGGTAGATCCTCTCAGAAGGACAGCCCATACTTAGATTCTCAAATCAAAAACATAATTAAAATCTGAGTGTTGCTGCAATCATTTTTTTCTTTCTTTCGTTCTTTCTTTCTCTGTTTTAATAGGGTGCTGTACTGACTCCCTCCATGGACCACACCATGTCACTACAGCCTGCATCGATGATAAGCCCTCTGACACAGCAGATGAGTCATCTTTCATTAGGCAGTACTGGAACAGTATGTAGCAATTTAATAAAAAAATGGAACTTACACAAATAGAAAATACTGTGTGTAGATCACAGTATGCATGTGCAGCTTGCATGTAGGAAAAAAGTAATCCTTTAAGTAGTCTTTCATACAATAAAATATTTAGAACTGTCTCCATTTTTCAATCGTATTCAGCTATTTTTATTCAGTCTAGTAGCTGATCAGAAATTGGAAATGAGTAAATAAAAACAGATCAAAGCAAATGAAAGGAACCCAGGAGGTAACTCCAGAGTTGTATTGAAAAAGAAAAAAATAGTTGGTTTTACTCTTCAGGAGACCGGAGTTGCAAAAAGTAATACAAGTGTGGAACAGAAACTGAACCGGGAGATGCAGGCTAGCTTCTAACCCAAAAGACCCTTCTTTTCTAAGCAGATAGAATTTTAAAAAGAAAATATGATGATCGAGATTAACAGAGAAGGAAGAGTCCTTTACTTAGTCTTTGAAGTCTAAATTTGAGTTTTCTCAAAACAGTTATCTCACTTTTCTGAAAAGCCTGTTGATTTCAGACACACAACTCTTTCTCTTATGTATATTGCTTTAGGGAAACAGTCAATATCTATTAAACAATACCATGATAGGTATTTTGAATACTCTTAAATTTACATTGGGCTTTAACTCAACCTAATGGACTGTCTGTCTTTCTAGTACATGCCAGCCACAACAGCTATGCAAGGAGCCTACATACCCCAGTATACACATGTCCAGACAGCAGCGGTTCCTGTTGAGGTCAGTATATTTTATAAAAGACCAGAGATAAGAGACATGAATATTATATCAGTGGGGTTTTTTGCTAGGAAAACTACTGTTTAAAGCCTAACATTGTAACTCTGAATGTACTGTGAACACAGCATATATTAAAACTAATATTCCTAACTAATATAGCTAATATTATAACAAAGAATGACCTGTACTTGTCACAGTACAGTACTTGGAGCAGTCTTCAGTATGAGCATAGCTCAGATGAACTTTGTGTTTTCTGAAGCCTAACTTCCAATAGGAAGAAGCCAGGGGGTATATTTTGGTCTTTCATTTAGTTTTCCTGTGAGCAAGCTTCTCTGGCAACAGACTGTGATTGTAACTTTTTGCAAAGAATCCTGATTTTACCCTGGCATCTCANNNGATTTTACCCTGGCATCTCAGGATACCATGCATAGCCCCTCTGCAAGTCCAGTTCAAGAGCATAACTAAATGGTAGACAATAGTTTGTCTATTCTTTTGACTTACTGTACACCCTTTCATAGGTCAGTACTTCTTTAACAGAGGACCTAGGCAATGCATGCTGCAGCTCTTGTGTTCAGAATTAGTGCTAGACAGTCTCTTCCACAGCCTGTAAGAAAAAAGTTTGTCCAGAAACTCCAGAACTTGTTTATGCATCTGCTCATGTGGGTCAGAGAAAGACTTTTGGTAATTAGCTGATTGCACTGTCTGCCAGAGCACTATCAGCTGAATTATTTCCCTGGTTTGTGGGGGTCTGTGTGTGAAGTCCCAACTACAATTCTTTGTGTTGCCTAGTGCCAATCACACCATGGTACTCAAAGTGATAATGTTTGTACATGTGGTAAGTAGATGTCATTCTTCTTGCTGCCCCTCAAAAGGAGAGGGGCAGAATGCTCTTTTGCATTTGCAGATAGAAAATATACTAGCGGTTATTTGTGCCCTCTGTGTATTTATTTCTAGAATGTCGGAGGCTTTTTTTATTTATCATCAAAGCAGCTGAGGAAATAGAAGGTTTTCATCATCATTTTATTTATTTGCTGAAATGTGAATCGATGCAAAGTTAACACTTCAAATTTGAAATAACACACTTGAGATATGTTAGAAAGACTTTACATTTGTACATTGTTAATCGCATTAGTCACATGGAAATACAGATTGCAGATAATGCTGACTGATTTTGTGTCTCATGTCTTTCATTTTATTTGCAGGAAGCCAGTGGTCAACAACAGGTTACAGTAGAGACGTCCAGTGACCATTCTCCATATACGTATCAGCAAAATAAGTAACTGTGAGGTAGGGGCTCATCCTGTAACATAAAAGATGTGAATTCAAAGATCTTTTATTTCATAACTTGCAGTATTCTGTATTGAAAATTCTTTTTTATATATCATATAAATAACACTGATAATGTCTGAGGACAGGAAGTGAAGTTAATTTGAACTTTAGAATTAATTTGAATTTGAGTTAGAAGCCAAGAAAGGAAAAACAGGTTCCAGAAGTGAGTTAATGAATTATGAGTAATAGTGTTTTAATAATTTCTCTATAGCATAACTGTATTATGTTGTATTTTAAGTTGTTCATCTTGGCAGCTTGCTGTATACAATAACAACAGTGAATTAGTGCAAAAACACTAGAATCATAATGCTAAAGGGAACTGTATTTATACATATAATATCCTCTAGTTCTGTGGTATGTGTAAGATTTGGAAGCAACTGACTTACGGACCTTACAGACCACAGGCAGGGGGGTGGTCTGGTAGAAATCCTTGCTTACCCTTTCTCCTGAAGATTTCCCTGCTCATCCTCTATTCTAGGAAAAAGCAGTTTGGTCCAGACTTTTGTCAATATTTAAGCTATGTCCTAGCTTGGCTCTAATTCTAGAGCTGTTTTACTTTCATACTCCAAGTTTCCTCTGGTTTTGCTTGCATGGCCTTTCTTTACTAACTGATCATTAGCTTTACCTGAAACTCCTTCCATGCAAAATTTTTGCTTTCTGTAGATTGCCACCCTGAAAATATTGTTTGCACTAGCCATCCCCTTCTCCATCTAACATGTTTTAAAATTCTGGAATTTGGTTGTTCCTTAACTCATCTTTTTCCGAGTGCTTTGTAAACCCAGCAACTTGGCTAGAAAATTTTTTTATCCTAGTTTATAAGACCTCATACAGAAAAATTCTGTTCAGCTGCAATAACCTGCTAGAGGTCATCTTAGAAGAGTTTTTCTACAGCCCTCGTGGCATTTATTAGACACTCAAAAATCATAATCATTTATGTGTGAGGAACTTCTAATTGTGTGATATTCTCCCTAAATTGCATAGATCTAACAGTACACACATTTTGCCATTACCTTTGATTTTGCAGGTCAGCTGTGTTTTTTGACAACACTGCTCTCATCCCCGTTATTGGCATAACAACTTCTTATATGTTCAAGAATGTAAAGATAGAAACAAACCCATGGGGGGACTTCGCACATTCAACAGATGGCACAATCTGCATAGTGCAACATATGACCTGCGTTTATTGTTGTAGTCTGGCCAAATGCCGGCATCTAGAGAAAGCCCACATCCTTGATTTGCATCCAGGGTAGGGAGAAAGCAAAGCCACAGACTCTTCTTGTTATCTATCTCCTAGTGTTAAAATCATGGCTCCTGCATGTTTCCTATGCTAAGGCTATTGGCTGGTGTTAACTGCTTTTCAAGGAATTGCTTGTTTTGCCTTAAGTCTCCCCTGTGGGCATGTAAAACCTCCTTACCAGTAGAGATCTGTGGTAGACAGCAAAGCATAATCCTGCATGTCATCCCCCTCTCCTGCCTCTCTCCCAGCCTGTCGGTATCTTCCCCGTAGGCTGGGGCCAGGCAGGAGGAGCCAGCAGCATTTAGTCTCCTGAAAGGATGAGATGTGTTGCCATCTGAGACACATTTTATAACGATGACTCTGTGTAGAATACAGAGCTCTGTGAGCAATGCCATGCGTTTGCTGTAAGACAATCCTCCATGTATTTTATTCTTCTGAGAAGTACCGTTACCTGTATTTATATGCAGTAGGAGCCAGTGAAATCTATGCCAGCAATGGCCGTGTCAGCGGGCATGTGGGGAAGGTTAATATTACTTAGCTGATTTCAGCCTCAGAGCATGGCATTTGGTATTTCTGTCCCTGGAACATGTTGGTACTTGTCATTTTTCAGACAGGTGAAGGGGAGGGAACTGACAATTATTTCTTGCCCTAAATAGAGGGAATGCTGTGGTCCTTTAATTGTCGTGGCTTCATTACTATTGTCAAACTGAAACTTCTTTCTAAATGCACGTGCAGCACTTTTGGGAATGTCCTATTAAAAGTCAGTATACATATTGCCATAATTAAGGGGTAAATGACAACTAGCACACTTGTACAAGTGGATGCAATCAGAAATACACAGCGTCTTTCCTTTGACAGCTATAGCTACATTTAATAACTTTATAGCTTCTTTTCAAAAAGTTGCTACTTTGTGAAAAAATCAAAGGGACTTGTAAAAAAAAAGTTATAATTATATATGCACCTATAAATGTACAAGCCTTGAAATACCAGACTTTGTCTTGCCTTGAGAAATTAAAAATTGTCTGAACTTTTTTTCATTAGCTGGGTATTTTTTTAAACCCATATGGCAATATAAACCAATACAATAAATTGAGAAGTCTTCCTTCAAATTCAATTAGCCCTGAATTGTTGTTAAGTATTAACCATCATGGAGTAGCTGTCTCTGTGTTGGCTGTTGTAACTTGTCTCCCTGAGGCTGCACCAAAAGAAAGTGGTGTTCCTTTTCCAGAGATCCAAAAGCCTTGGAGATGCCACAGGAGTAAGCTCACATACTCAACCACTTTTGGTCAATCAAAAGGAAACAACAATAACAAAACAACAAAGGAGGAAATATCTTTGAATGCAGTCTCACAGTTCCCCAGTGGGAACTCTGCATGCTGAACAGGTATTAGAGATAGAGGGGGGAAAATACAATACAGGCTGTATCCTGGCAGAGCGCCTTATCCTGGGAAGGGCCAAGCACTGGTAGTGCTGCCTGTGTTACTTCTCAAATCTGTACTCAGATTAACTTAGTCTTCTCACAGCTGTCTAAGATAGGAAATGATTTAATTTTATGGACAGCTACGTTAGAAGAAAACCCATGCAATTGTAACTCTGCTCTAGCTCTGACCTTTCTGTGTTACAGATGTCCAGTGTTCACCTGGCCTGGAGAAGGGTGCAAAGGCTGAAACAATCATGGATTTTACTGATCAATTGTGCTTTAGGAATTATTGACAGTTTTGCACAGGTTCTTGAAAATGTTATTTATAATGAAATCAACTAAAACTATTTTTGCTATAAGTTCTATAAGGTGCATAA
Source organism: Anhinga rufa (assembly GCA_013400875.1). Lineage (NCBI taxonomy): Eukaryota > Metazoa > Chordata > Aves > Suliformes > Anhingidae > Anhinga > Anhinga rufa. The sequence continues at coordinate 8,074 of VZTV01056950.1, forward strand.
GAAAAACCTTAAATTCATCTAGTAGCTGTTCCCATGAACAGGTTTATTTTAGTAAAAAAAAATTTTTATCAAGTGTTATGACGCAAAAAAAAATTTCAAATTTCTGGGTATGCACAGATGACCACGAAGACTTATTCACGTGCATGACAGAATTTGTGTTTTGGTTTATTTTTATTTTGTTTATTTCTTTTTTTTTAATTGTATGAAATGGGTTTTCTGAAGTTTAAAATAGTAAAACATCTAAGATGATGTTCTGTGCTTGCAGTGTGTGAGTGTTGCTTTAGTGCAGTGTTGCAGTTATAGTGTCTGGTCTTTTAGCTTTCTGTTTTTCTTTTAATGTAGTGTGAAGTGTCTTATCCTTTTCTATAAATTCCAATTTGCCTTAAATCTTTCAATGCTGTAGCTGTTTCAGTAAGTAGTCCAAACTAATGGTGTAGAATGCTTTGACCAAATGAGCTGGTCTATTATGCCTTGTAAAACAGCAGCCTAGGGCTTTTAAAGGTAGTCAATAAAAATTGCTGAAAATTTGGCTTTTTTAATGTGTAGTAAGTGTTTTTAATGATTTTTCACATAATATGTAAGGTAGTGAAATGCAAGAGGGGAAAAATGTTTTGTGTGAAACACATTTTCTGACTGGGGAAATTTTAATAGGATAAATTGTTTGTAAGGCCATACGCCAATAGTTCCCTCTGGTAGTTTGAATGATTTAGGAACTCTGCTGTATGATGCAATGTAAAATCTTTTTTTGCCTTTTTTCAGAAACTAACTTGATGTTCTAGTTTTAGCATAGGTAGAGTAGGGACTTCGGGGTGGGGATATCACCGAATGTTTTTGTCCTTCCTTTATACTAATGATAGTGCTTTAGGATGAGGATTGTGCTGAGACTTAGCAAACAGAAAAGTTGCTATTACAGCAAAATGGCAAAAGCTAAAGGACTCGTTTTCAAACATACGCTGAGATGTACGTAGAAGCATAATTGATTGGGTACTAGCTCTCTATAGTAGGTAAATAAAAATAAAAAGACTTGGCACTTTTAAAAGGTAACTTTACCAAAGAACAAAGAGCCAGTAACCAATAATTCTGATTTGTCTCAGCATTACGTCTTCTGTACTCTTTATTTTTGCCGGACCAGTTTGCGGTTAGGAGAATGTGCCTTTTTTGTACATTTGCATTTAGGTTTTATAATTTTAATTGATGTATGGACACAAAAGCATGAAGGAAGACTTGGATCCAAGCAGTGCCACACTTTACATCATCACTACAAGTGTTAAGTGTAAAGAAAACCAATTTTGAAACTATGAAATTCCTGATTCATAAATACACAGTTATTTGTACTTCACATATTAGATAATTCACTGCTACTAAAGCTCTTTATTACAATTGCATATGTTTTAAATCAAATGATAAATTAAGTTGTCTTCCAAAACTGTGTACTTCTCTGGTCAGCTGTATATGATCAGTTATCTACCTCAAAGTTTATTTCCTTTTGTATTGGGACAGGTTGCTGGCCCTCCCTGTTTCCACAGACCAAATCATCCTAGCTCAGGAGCTAGGGCTAAGCAGTTGTTTCTTTCAAGTATTTTTTAGTTTTTAAATTTTGTGTGAGTATTGGAGTATAGATGTCGGTGACATTTCATAGTTTCAAAAGTAAATTGCTGCTCTGAGAAGTGTAGATTCTAGTGAAATACATAGTCATAAGAGATGTGTTTTTGTTTTTTCTTTTTTTAAAAAGTTGTGGTATTATTGGTTCTATGCTCCCTGGAATATTACTGCTTTGTAAAAGTCCAGACTTCCTGCAGCACCTTGCCTGTATCTGGTAACTTTCCAAACCTGGACCTCTCACTACTTGATATTTTTGCGTTAATTAAAACTGCAGTATGATAGCTGTGTTAGAGGGAGGGAAGAGCTGCTGCCAGAAATGTCTGAACTAAGTGCCATACTCATTGTCTGGGTAAGATTTGGGAAATTTAACCTCTGTACATAAAAAATAATCAGTTACTTAAACATCACATAGTAGACAGCCATTAAATTATAAAAAATTAATTTATGAAGAAAGACCTTTTGTACAGATTGAAAAAAAAAAAGATTTTCATAGAGATATCTATATGATCAAGAGAGTTAATTTTTTATTTTTGTTTTACTAGTGCCACAAACTTGCCAGTGGTAACTTATTTGTCCGGTTCAAGATAACTCTGTAGTTTTGTTTCCTAGGACTTGTTGTTAAACACCAAAAGACATTTTTGAACTGTAAATTTGATTAGATTGTTAGCTTTTTTCTGTTTTATTTCTTTGAAAACTTTTGAA
>VZTV01056953.1:9227-28204 GCA_013400875.1 Anhinga rufa
GGGACGACGTGGAATGAGAGAGGAGTTCTCCGGAGTGCCCTACAGCTGTCAAGCGAGCGCACCCTTCAGCTGGCGCGTGCCCTGCAGGCAGGCAGGCAGTAAGTGCGAGGGCCGGCCTTGCAGGTTTTGAGTAAAGTGCGGCGTGGGAGGCACGCGAAACCTCCCCGCGCCGGGAGCGGGAGCCCGCACCAGTTCCGGGGAAGCCCGCAGCGAAGTCCTCTGCTGTGACTTGCTCACGCGTTAGGTGGCTTGGACTTGAGCTGCTCGGCCCGAGCTCTTGTGAGCCCATCGCCCGGGAGCCGGGCCGCAGGTTGCACTCAGCAGGGCTGTCCACAGCCCGAGGGGCCCCTCCAGCAGCTCTGTCTGTCTTTCAAAATACTGAAACCTCTCCTTAAAACCAGAGGAAACTGTCCTTGAGCCACGGGCGTTTTCTGCGTACCGTGAGCCTCGGGGAACAGGGATGGCGGTGGGACGTTTTGGGCAGAAGAGTGACTTGGGTTGGCGCTCTCTGCAGGCATGAGGCCTGCCAGAGGAAAAGCAGCTCTCTTCGAAGGTAGGCGCCTCGCGATTGCGCTGCTGAGGGAGGGCGGTGTTGTCACGCCGCTGCGCTCCGGGCCGCTCGCCCAAGCTGCCTTCTGGGTAAGCGTGAGCAAACCGGAGCGTTCCGCGAAGGACCGCGGGGCCGGGCGGGTGTCAGAGGCGCGTCCGCCTGGGCAGCGCAGGCACTGCGCCGCGCGGGGGGGCGGCGNGCGGCGGTGGCTCCGCTCGGCGCCCGGCGGCGGGCCGGGCGGAAAGGCCGCTTGCTCGTCTTCCGGGGGGCGAGCATGCCCACGGCCGCGCTCCGCGCCCCGCGGGCTCCGAGGCCTGTGCTGCGCCGAATGGCGCCGTGTCCCGAAACACACCCGCGCCTTTCGTCCGGACGGGCCGAGCTGGTGACCTTTAAAACCTCCCTCGCCTCCGGCAGCTGTTTGGTCGTGGCTTTGAAGGCTGTGATTTTCCTAAAGCCAGCCTTCTTAACGGTTTCTGATCCAGCCCCCTGCCAGAAGTCACCATCTGGAGAAATGCGCAGGGACCCGCCTAGGGGAATGCATTTAGCTTAAAGGCCTGAGGCAGCCTGTGCATTTGCTGGCGGTGAGAGGCAAATGGAAGACCTGCATTTACTACGCATAGACAGGTTGTTAAATGAAGGGGGTGTTCTGTCTGTATAACATGTTTCTGCCTTCTCGGAAAACAGTCTTGCCCTGGTAGCATTTACAGCGTGACAGCTCTTTACACATACACCCACATAAAGAACAGTAATAATGATCAAGAATTTGTCAGTGTGTTACGATAAATGTCTACGGACAGGAGGGAGACACTGCTTTTTGCTAGGTATGGGGAAAGAGAAAAGCTTTTGGGATCAGGTGCCCCTTTGCATCTGAAGAACTAATGAAAGAGAGGGGTGCAAACTATGATCTAGAATATTTTTCTGCAACAAAAAACAAATGCAGGGTTTCTGCATTGTGGCTGTTCAGGTAGTCTGTTGCTAGTTAGGCAAATCCATACGAAAATTAATTTTTCAGAATTAATGTATGCCTTCAAGATGAATTATTAAGAAGCTACAGTTTGTCCTGAAGTTATTGATAATACTTATTATTTGAGTGTACTTGTTCAGTTGGCCTCACGTTTGACAGTACATAAAGCTGCCCTAAAAGTGGGTTTAGACACGCGGAGTTAGTCTGGGCTGGGTCTGCGTGCTGCAGGACGTTTTACTGTATATTACTGCATTCTAGAAATAGTGTCTTTCTAAATGAGGCTAACAGTGGGGAGCAAACCTGACAACAGCTGAAGCTGAAGCAGGATGCTTTTCTTTTCTGTAGACAACTAAAGGTGGATCTCATTTTATGAAGAGCTTCCAGGTGCTGCATGAATTTCTGGATGGAAAGTCCCTACATAGGAAAAAATCCCTGTCTCGTAGAGTGGATGACCTGTGAAATGCCTTCTCACACCACAGATGCTTTCACAGACTTCTGTCAGACCAGTATGAGTTAGTGTGCATTTTACACGATGTATTTAAGGTTACTTGAACTTAACCTTCAAATGGAAATTTGGCCATTCACCTCAACTTGAATTTAGGAGCTAAAAAAAAAGTCTGAACCCTAGTTTGTTCCATTTGCTAAAATCTGTGGTCTGCTCCTCCATCACACATGTGCACACACGTTTCTCCCCCACAAAATTTTGAAATACCCAGAAAATCTATTGCTCAGGCTTTGCAGGGGCACTGGTCGAGTCATTATAAGTCACAGGAAACTCTTTATGAAGCGTGCTGTGTGGAAACTAAATACCAGACATGAGGTCAAAGCTCATGCAAGCCCTTTTATAAATGCTGACCTGGGTAGGAGTCAGTAGTCTGGGTATGAGTGAGGGTGTGCAAATTGAAGACAACTCTGCCACCCACCTTGAACCCTTCTCTCTGGCATACTCAAGTCATGTAAAGTCTTGATTAGGCCAAGCTGCTTCCTCTTCTGGTGCTGATGTGCTGTGCTTCCCACTGCACAAATGTCTTAATCCCTTGTTATAATCATGCATTCTTTGTAAGGAGCTCTTCAGCTAAATGGGATTGCTGTGAATATTAATTAAAGTTCATGAACCATTTTGATGTGCCTTAAATGAAAGATAATGCAAAAATGCAAACTATTTACTGTGGCAATTCACCGTTAGGAAGGATCTATACTAGGGGGTTTGCCTTCTAACCACCTTGTCTTTCTACCCCCCTCAGCCCTTCCCTTCACAACCATCTCAACTAATAGCAACCCCTCCAGATATGGCCTCGAAAAGAGCATTGGTGATTCTAGCAAAAGGGGCAGAGGAAATGGAAACTGTAATCCCCACTGATGTTATGAGAAGAGCTGGGGTGAGTATGCAGACAAAGAAAAATCTTTTTGTAAGTGCTTGGTCAAGGGAAAATCTTGGCCTCAAGTTGATGTTTGTTGCTAGGAGTTCAAGGTGTAGTCTGTTGCATGAGGTGAAAATTTAACTGTGCCTTCTTACTGGGTAGCAAATATTTGTGCCATGCCCCAAATAAGCATCCATGACAACCAACATTTGTGCGAAAGAGAAACTTTTAAAATATGAGCCTAATGTAGACTAGAGCAGATGTTTCAAGTAAATCTGACTCTGTCTGAAAACATGGCCTCTCCCATGCATAGTAAGAGGAAGTGGTTTTTTTTTTTGCAGGGGTCTGAACAGCTCAGTACATTACAGCTCATGGCATTATGTAGCTTTTCTTGAACCACTTTTAAAATTCTGCTGTTAGCTAGAATTCTGCGTGGTGGGATTCCTCGTGCTCTTTGTTCCTTTTGCAACTGTAGTGGTACACAGCGTTACCATCTGATTAGGTATGAAAATAAGATTTTAAATAAATATACCAACTTCTCGTGTATAGAAATGACTGAAATAAAAATTACCTTCTCCCATCATCTTTGTCATTCCATTCACGTACTCCCCATTTTGGCTGCCATAATAAGCACGAGCTTGTCTGCTTATTTAGTGAATATGAGCTCTGCCGTGCACATCTATGATATTGTGAGCCGGCATCTAAAAGTCAAGGGAGAAAACTGAACACACCGTAAGTGTATTTGAGAATCGCTTGAGCCTGCAGAGAGACTTTGATTCATTATCTGACCTACTTAGTCTGGTTTTCCTGGGTTGTATTGTTTTCTTTTGTTTAAAACCTGTGGGATCAGATGTTCTCTAAAAGTCCCATTTGAAAAGTTGAACTATTAGAAGTATTTGTTAATTTCTAGGTGAATATCACTGCTTACCTTGTGCGTTTGGACTTATTCATGGTTTGGGTAAGAACTAACATATAAGAAAAATGCCCTACATTATTGAATTGTAACGATATACAAACTCTTCTGTTAGATCAAGGTGACTGTTGCGGGCCTAACAGGAAAAGAACCAGTGCAGTGCAGTCGAGATGTCTTCATTTGTCCTGATGCCAGTCTTGAAGATGCCAGGAAAGAGGTTGGTTATCACCCTAGTCTGATATAATGGCCACCATAGCCTTTCTCACAGTGTCGGAGGTGAATCTGGAAAGCTTATGCGTTACCTTTAGAAATATGTTGCATGTTATGTTAGCTCTGTACAGTAGTGAATCACAGAACTGCACATCCCCCAGTGCTCCTCTTCAATGTTGTCCTGCTTCATAGCATGCTAGGATCAGACAGATTTCACAGAATCACAGAATGGTAGGGGTTGGAAGGGACCTCGAGGGATCACCCCGTCCAACCCCCCTGCGTGAGCAGGCACACCTAGAGCAGGGGTCACAGGACAGTGTCCAGGCGGAGTTTGAATGTCTCCAGGGAAGGAGACTCCACAGCCTGTCTGGGCAGCCTGGGCCGCTGCTCTGTCGCCCTCACAGTAAAGAAGTTTTTCCTCATATTTCAGTGGAACTTCCCGTGTTCCAACTTGTGCCCGTTGCCCCTTGTCCTGTCGTCGGGCACCGCTGAGAAGAGCTCAGTCCCATCCTCCTGACACCCGCCCTTCAGATACTGATAAGCCCTGATGAGATCCCCCCCTCAGCCTTCACTTCTCCAGGCTGAATAATCCTTTCCTCATAAGGGAGATGCTCCAGCCCCTCGATCATCTTTGTAGCTCTCCGCTGGACTTGTTCGAGCAGCTCCCTGTCCTTCTTAAACTGGGGGGGCCCTGAACTGGACACAGTACTCCAAATGTGGTCTCACCAGGGCAGAGCAGATGGGCAGGATGACCTCCCTCGACCTGCTGGCCACACTCCTTTTAATGCAGCCCAGGATACCGTTGGCCTTCTTGGCCACAAGGGCACATTGCTGGCTCAGAGTCAGCTTGCTGTCCACCAGCACTCCCAGGTTCTTGACTCTGCCTGGGTATTTGTTTTTGCAAAGCATCAAACATAGAGCTTTATTTTGCATGTTAGTCGGCCCAACAGCAAAGCATGATTTGGAACAACTGAAAAGTTCTGATGGGAAGCTAAACAAAGTTAGACCTGCACAGTAAGATTGGAGCAAAACCACTTGTCCTTACAGTGCAAGACCTGCCATTTGCTTGCTGAAGCTTTTAAATGCCCTAGGCTTATAAGTTAGTTCTGTGACAGACCTTATTGATAACAGGCCCATCCTGGAATGGGAAACAGTATTTTGTTGTACAGTTGGAAGTGGTTCTCTGGTCATAAAGATCCCTTTGCTTCTCACTTGACTCAGCTGTAGTGGCCTTAAAACAGTGTAATGTATCTACCAGCCTCAGTTCAACAGAACAGGTTTTATTTGTTTTTTGTTTAGGGGCCTTATGATGTCGTGGTCCTGCCTGGGGGTAACCTTGGAGCTCAGAACTTGTCAGAGGTAAAGTTCTGGTATCTTAAAGATTTATGGGCATCCTAATGAGTAATGGGTGGTCTGCACTCGCTTAGTAATCCTGCAGATTCAGTTCAGCATCTGAAAAGTCTCTTCTGAATCAGTCAGTAAACTAATTGTTAATTGTCTTATGCTTTCTTGTGAATATATAGGTGCGACAACTGGGTAAATTCTTGGATGTGAGTACCTAGTTAAGCAGAATGAAAATGGAAGGGTGCTCTGTATTGTGGGAAAATCTCTGTTCGTAATCATATGAAGATGAAACAGTTGCAAATGAAGATTTACCTCCATGAAATATAAAACAGGATGAACCCACTGGACTCTGTTCCTTTGCTCAATAATTCTGTCTCTGGTGTAAAACTGTTGTAGTGGTGATATAAATACCTTGTGGAAGGCAGGCGAACAAAGAAGTTGATCTATCAGATAGGATTTAGATGGTATCACACAGTTTATAAGCCCTGGAATATGAGACAAATATAACATATAAATGTTTGTAAGAATGATAGAGGCTATCTGGAGGTATCTCATGAATACTCTTTCCTATTTGTCTCGTGAAGTTTTCAAACAACTTTCTATGGCTATGAATTAGCCAGCTTTTGTGGGGGCCAAGTACTTCCTTGCAGTTCCTTCCAATTTCCTTGCCCTGTCCTTGTCGGCAAGTATTTATTGGTTTTGGTTTTTCTCCTCCTTAGCGTTTTCATTGCCCTGTGTGCTGAGGCAGGATGGAGAGTTGTCAGCTGTTTTTCTTTGTAAAAGCTGTTTGTGAATTTGCAGTGGAAAATATTTCAGCTGTGCTTCAAATAATCAACCCCAAACAATGACTTGTGATACGGTTTCTTCATACAGTCTCCTGCTGTGAAAGACATTTTGAAGGACCAGGAAAGCAGAAAAGGCCTGATAGCTGCTATATGTGCAGGTGGGTAAACAAGACGTCTTGCTCTGTAAAGCATTTGGATATTTTGAAGGTGCATGCAGATAGTTTCCTGTCTTAGAAATCTGTGTTCCTGTAATTTGGTAGCAGGGATTTCTACTATACGTGCACCCATCAGCATTTGAATTTTTTGTAAATTTAATAGCGGAGGAGTCTCTCAAATACTGTGAACACTCACCCTGCAATTTCTGCTTGGTACCCAGTTCCTTCCAATCAGCTGTGTTACTGTCTTTAAAATAAAAGGTGAAAGGTAATATGCTAGGATTTTTTACAAAATATTTTCTTATTCTGGTGATCTTTCTGCAAGGACACAGTGCTGGCAGAACATTGTTGCTATAAATTTATCTCACATCTCCTCTCCTGCCCTTTAGCTTCAGAAGGAAGGCTGTAAATATAGAATTACAGGCTCACCCTTCCTCATCTGAGTGGTAGCAAAAGATGAAATTGCTCTGAGGAGGAGGTTGTCTGCATACATATTCTGCACAGCTAGGTATGCAGTTCATTCCTTTGTAAGATTTGTATGTAAAAAAGCAATATAAACAGTTGCCAATACTCCCAACTGAACTGAGAGGCTGGCCTAGGTACCCGTAGCTGAGAACGAGGAGAGTGGCAAAGAGCGTGTAGAAGACAGTCTTAACAGAGTGTGTTTGCGGAGCGTATTTTCGCTTTTGTTTTCTGGTACTTTGCTGGGTTTTGGTTTTTTTTCTTTCATTCTTCAGTCAGGTGATACGCATACAGAGTTATGAACATTACTACCACATGGCAGTGGTAGTAGTCTACTTCTTTATCTGTATCTCTTCCAGAACAGTCGCAAATTCACAGTTGCCCAATAAAGGCCTTTGCTTGTAATCAGGACAGTTCATTTGGTATAACGCTTCTTAGAGCTGATTCCAACTGAACACAAAGATGGTTATTTCCTGGACTATATCTGAAATGAATCAAATGTACAGAAATGAAACTCACATTAGGCAAATTCTGCCTTCTGTTTCTTTTGGAGTTCCCGTAAGGATTTTCTATAAGATGACCTCAGACTTCTTGACACAAGCTCCTTCCTCAATTCAGGCCAAGGAGGAAGTATGAAAAGAAAAGAGAAAGACTGTTAAAACCAAAAATTTAGCAGTTAGCCCATGATCTGTCCAAAATACTCCTTGGCGCACAATTCCAACATGTAAAGGCTTGCTCGAATGAAATTGTATCTGTTAAGTCTCTAAATTCAAGGCTTAACAAGGTCATAAAGTAATTGTACCTAGTTAACGTCCAGATTGAAATGCAGACTTTTTGTCACTTAGTTTGAAGCAGTTTTAAATAAAATGTATTATCTGGAAGTAAAATGACCATTGTTCTCCACTCCTTCAAAGGCAGCACAATCATTGGCAGGACAGCTGCGTGAACTGCGTGTTCTCTAAACCTTCTCTTCATTTGTTTCTCTGCACAGGGCGTTTTGTGTATAGAATGGGAGAGATTATACAGTTGTGTTCTTTTTTGAGGCTTTTTGCTTCAGAGATAGGGCTAGCATCAGTTTTACAAAAAGTAGTCTGTCCACAGCGAGCTTTGGCCCCTTGAGGACCTAGTGCCCAAATGCGTGTTCTTAAAAAGTTTTCGTAGCAGAAAACAGTTCATCACTGGTGCAACTTGGTGTCCTTGCAGGTCCTACCGCCCTTCTGGCACATGGGATAGGGTTTGGAAGCAGAGTCACAACACATCCTTTGGCCAAAGATAAAATGATGAATGGAGGTATGTAATGACTTTCAAGTTTTGCTCTAAACCCTTCTCAGGTTTTGTGTTTTTTTTTTTTTTAGCTGAACCCTTGATTTAAAGAAATGAAAATAGCTTTTGTGTCTTATTTTGTATCTCTGAATTTCCTTAATGCTTTCCTGAACGTAATCAATATTCAACTGAATATGCTAAGACTATATTTCTAAGTCTGTTTAACCTGAAAGTACAGGGCTGTATTAGTATTCATATCCTTGGGGAAAAGACGCTGCTGCTGTCACACTAGGAGCATTTTTTCCCTTAACCTCTTGAGGCTGAGCCATCTCTTGCCCTTCTGGTTCTTTGCCTCAGTGGTCCCAACTGCAAACCCCAGCAGCACCTTTCCTGCTCTCCCATGGGTAGTGCTTTGGTGGTATGAGCAGCTGATGGGTCCATACTTCTTTCTCGTACCTGAAGGTAGTGGTGGTGAAAGGACTATTAAGAAGTCATTCTGTGAACATTGAGTATGAAGGTGAGTAGGAAGTTGCAGGGTTCCTCCGGTTTCCTCTGCATGCATTTGGAAAAAAGAAAGTTGTGAACAGCTACACCAAAGCAGTCTGACTCCCCAGAGTAACCCCACAGGAACTGACAGGCACAGTGAGTGCTTCTTGATGAGCTTGTAGAATCAGAGGAGCATTCCTGTACCATGCGAATAAGCTGCCAGAGCTCCCTGTGGGCCCTTTTCCTCCCCGAGGACTGCAGGCAGGGGTGAGCTGCTTGGTTCCAGAGGGGCAGGGGTACAGATCCTGAGGCAGGCTGGGCCCATACAGGGGGCTGACGTGTCTTCTGCGGGACACGATGCTGTCGATGCTGTTGGCAGGGAGCCCCCGCTCCTCAGCTGCTGTAGCCCGCAGGCAGCAAGCGGCAGTGCCCTGCAGCAGGCAGGTCTATGCTCTGCGGCAGCTTTGGGCAGTGTGCTGGAGACTGACCTGCTTTCTGTTGTGTGTCCCCCCTAAGCGCACTACTGCTACTCCGAGAGCCGCGTGGAGAAAGATGGGAACATCCTCACCAGCCGCGGCCCTGGTACCAGCTTTGAATTTGGGTTGGCCATTGTTGAAACACTGATGGGGAAGGAAGTGGCCGAACAGGTGAAGGCACCCCTGATACTGAAAGAGTGAAATCCTGGTGTGGGACAGGGAATAGGACGATTTCAGATGGAGAGTCTTGTCCTTTGTAGAATAACTGCAAGATGCACTGTTGTAAATACATTGTGGGTGAAATTAGCAACTGTACTTAACCTAAACTGGGATACCATAACAAAACGATAGTCTTTCTTTCTGGAAAAAGATCCTGTTAGCAAAAAGCTTCATCATGAAACAGCAGCCAGTAGCTAATAATCTTAGTTAGCTCTTGGGTGGCATTTAAAAATCACATGGGAAAATGTTTGCTGAGTAAATAAAAATGAAGCAACCCTCCGGTGTGTTGTTTCTTTGTGTGTTTTCTCCCAACCCAGACCTGTGAAACCTTTTTATTGCTATGGCTAGCAATGTACTATTCAAAACAACTTCTGCCTAGAATCTCACACAGCTCTTCTGAAATTAGAGCTGAAATGAGAGGTGATCAAGCACTGGAACAAGCTCCCCAGGAAGCGGTCATGGCCCCAAGCCTGTTGCTGTTCAAGAAGCATTTGGACGATGCTCTTAGGCGCGTGGTTTAACTTTTCGGTTGCCCTGTGCAGAGCCAGGAGTTGGACTTGACGATCCTCATGGGTCTCTTCCAACTCAGAATATTCAGTGATTCTGTGAAACGGATAATTAAGTTGTAATTTAGAAATTGCTGAAACAATATTTATTTTCTTGTATACAAATAAAGCCAATAACTAGTATTAATTCTAAGATGGCGTGGAACTAAATCAAAAGCAGGAATGTTCTTACCTTGGCAAGCACCCTAGTGTTCCTGTAGCTAGCAGGTTGTCCATGATACCATTGGACTTTGACTTCTACATTAAATGATTGCAGATCCATTGAGCTACTTAGGCAGCTAATAATCAGCATAAAGCAGGAAGTTTGGACTTAGTAGCTTACCACCAGTAGCAAGCAGTGCTGGTGTTTCTGCTTACTATAAATTGGAACTTGCTACAAGCCTAGCTTAAGTGAGCGTATGTCAGTTTAGAGGAGTTGCTGGTCAAGTCTCTGGAGGAAGTGGTGGACCTGTATCCCCATGAGAATTAAGAATTTGGGATCAATTTTTGTCTTTGCTGCTTTCCTTTTACCAAATAATTCAGCTGTTACCTGGCTCTGTCAGCAATCGCACTTAGAAGCCGGCACCTCACTGGACTCTGAAGTTACCACAGCATCTGGAGACCTGGTTCTGCACACATCTGAAGTGTACAGGCTGAACTTTAGAAAATGACTGCATTTTCTGATTGCATATTTTAGGTGCCTTTCTGATTGCTTATTTTAATGGGAAATAAGTTCATTCTCAATCACTGCCTTTTGGTAATGAAATACATATGTACTTTTGCCAATTTAGAATTAAGAAACGTCTCTACGTTGTTAGTATCTGCTGGAAAAACTGCTTCAGCTGTATGCTCTGCTTCTAATTTGTTTGGGAAATATTTCATAGATTTCTCTAGCTTTGAAATATGCTCAAGATATGCAAAAACTTGTAATCTATGTAAGATTGGGCATGTTTGGTTGTTAAATCTGCACGTCTAACTGGTATTGCCATGCAAATGTAAACCAAATGATGGAAAGATTCTTTGTCCTAGAATCTGGAATAATCACTTGGTTTGTAAATGGGCATGATTCAGAATACAGGAAAAGCTGTGCATTCCTGGGCTGTAGTACTGCTTTACAGCATTAGAAGGAAAATATTTCCATGTTTGTATTATATTTAGGCTTCCAGAAATCTTTTAACACAAGGCATTAATGAAGCGGCCAGAAATTTGAGTATACATTTTTATTTTTTATTCTAAGGCTGAGAGAGTTCAGTTTACAGAAGTGAGGTTTTCAATGTGTACATTTGGGCTTTCCCACTCCTATTAAAGAAGTAATAAGAAAAGCACTCAGCAAAATGAGCTTAGAGTCCATTAATGTATCTGGTTAACTTGCAGATTCTTTCACTGCCTTCAGCAAAAAAGGACTTGGTTAATTAAATGTGGTAATGCTGCTTGCATCACAGTTTCCTCCATAAAGCTGACCCTGTTCTCAACCTTGTACGTTGCAGATGTCCAACAAATTTACCTGGGTTCTCTGTTTCTGCCAAGGTGTCATTAACTCAGTGTTTAACGTAGGGGAGGTGTATGAATGAAGATTAGGCTAATTTTCCTCTTAGGGAAGTGTTAAGAAGGAATTTGCTAATTTGAGGGGGGAAAAAAATTGCCTTCCAATTTGTGAAATGCTTTTTCTTCCTCTCTCCTTATCCCTTATCCATTTCATACAGAGGTTCCCTAGCTGTTATGTATCTCTTTTCCTAAAATCCTCTTTATCTGCTGCTGAAAGGTGAGATGAGGTACTTTTCTGCTCAGTGTTTCATGAATGCTAAAAACTTTGTGCCTTTTTATTATTGGCAAGCTTTAGTTTAGAGCCTGTGGTAATTGGATATTTGCAGCCACAGAACTTGGCTTAAAATGAAGAGTCCATCTACTCTTCTCTAGCTAGCATTTACCATTTTGGTCCCTGATGGAGGATTTGGGGGACTGTTTGTTTTCCTGCTGAGAAGGTCATCAGTTAGCATCTGCTGTGTGCAGATCTGAGATCGTCTCTCAGGAATAGTGTGGGGGTTTTTTCCCCCTTGATTCTCATTGTGTAGGCTCGAATGCATAATTGAGAGTGAGCTCTTTTATTGAATTGAGAAGTATTATATGACTTAGGAACAGGAGTGTATGCAAGATGGCGTAAGGTGCTAGTGCTAGCAGGGAATACTTCTGATGCGGAAAAATATTTTCCTTCAGAATGAAGGATCTCTGAACCAGAAGAAACAAAGAAAATGCAGAGAGCAAGCAGTCTGGTTTTGCTGCGGTTCTTTCCAAAAGGAAACCAAGTACACAGGCGCAAATCCTAACCCTCAGGAATACATCCCTCTGAGCAACAGAGAAAGGATGCTCTTCTAGAGAGAGAGAAAGGCATTATTTTTAAAATAGGTGGAGACAAAGACAACCATAATGGATGCAAAACAGCCTGCACACTAGCACTTAACAGCTGTAAAAGTACACAAGGGAATATGCTTCCAGTAATTACAAGCCTTGGACAGCTTACTAGCCATATTAAATATGCATACTATTTGGTATGACCTAACTTCGATGCATGAAACCCCACAGTGACTGTCAGAGCAAAGAATGGTTACTTAATCAGATTATTTTGTTTGTTCTTTCAACAAAAAGATGCATTGTGATGCAAGATACAAGCAATGATCCCAAAATGATAAAAGGCAGCTGTCTTCCAGTAGCCTGGATGACGTGTGACTTGGTTGGAAAGATAAGCATGTAACAGCGAAGCAGGAAGGTGCCAATCACAGAAGTAATCACAAGCACTGCATCCATACCGTCAATCAGGTCACATACTGTAACTCCAGATAAAAGGGTGTATTGCTGTTAACACAGAGACTACATTTTAGCAGGACAGGGGATCCAATGTTTGAAGTTTGAAGCAACGAAACATTGAGTGAATGAATAAACTGTTTCCCAAAACTTTAAATAATAGTTTAGCATGCTTAGAATGTGGTCTTGCATGTGGTATGGCTGCGTGAAATGCAGTATGGAAAGAAAGCAACATCTGTAAAATGAGAGCTGAGCGGGCCCCAGCACAGATGTGCCTGCCTGCTGCCCTGATCTGTCAGCTGAACGGCTTGCTCTGCTAACATTTCATAGCTCCAAACTTTCATGGAGATTCTGTAGTTCTTGCAGCATGATCACATGGCAGGGACTTAAAGGATTTCTGGGAAGAACACCAAAAAGAAACAGGCTGCCCCTGCTGGAACAATTCATCTGGCCTTCAGCCTCTTTGGTGCCATCTCTTGAGAAGCAGCCAAGGAAGGGAAGGCGCTAAGAGCAGGTTGTGTGAAGCGCTGTAGCCGGTGCTGCCTCAGACACTGGCCCAGCTCCTTCACTTAGCATGTGTTCAGAGGCATAGGCATCCCAAGGCAGACCTTACCCTTCCAGAACTGTCAGACCTGCTGTTCGTGGCTCTTCTGTGCCTAGGAGCATCCACCTTTCTGCATACATTGACACGCAGCAGAGGTCCGTGCATGCAGAGCAGGCCCAGCCATGCAGCCCGGAGGTAAGGGAATTGAGTCCAGGTCTCCTGTATCCTGAGTACTCTTAAACAGTAGATTACTAGCATTATTGGTTTGTCTTTTTCTGGCCACACTTTGGGAAACAGGGCTGACATACATGATAAGCTCCAGAAGCAGGTTCAGACTTGTAAAACCCAGCATCCTATTTTTTAGGTAACTTAATTCCTCTATACTGTCCAGGTGCATAGAGGACTCCACTGGTGGCACAGCAGTTAGGTATTGCAGAGCTCTGTGTTCTGCTCAGTCTCTCTAGCGGCTCTTGAGCCTTTGTGCTTTCTACAAAAGTGTTCTGTGTGCTAGAAGGCATCACTGAGTGAGAGGCAAGCTTTTATACTATGGCTTGTTCTTTTATTTAACTTCAGTCAACAGCTTCTGATTTGTACAACCTTAAGTAATTCCTCCCTACGTAGGGTTTACAGCCCTTCGAGTCTTATAGATACTGATGTACCTTTAACAATTTAGTTCAAGGCCATTCCAGTAATGGTAGAGGGAGGAAGAAGTAACGGTGTCCAAGGATCTCATGCAAGCTCTCATATTCTAAAGAGCAGACTTATGCCTAGAGAGACTTGTGTAACAGTGGTGACTGATGATATTTTCCTCAGCTGCTGAAATTTCCCAGCAGGACTAGGGCCATAATGATTTTCTGATCAAATCTTTCTGATTTCTAAATATCGATGGTGTAACTGTTTTTACAGTTTACGCTGCAACCACTCTGAGCCACAGCCAGAACTTGTTTGCAGTTCAGGTGTGCATTCAGTTCAGTAACAGCTCTAAAGCCTGCAACCATCCTCTCCTCATTGATGCTTATGGTAGAATTTCCTTTGGGATTCTCAGTGTTCCTTGCAATCTTGTAGAGCTGCTGTTCTGAATCAAAGGAATCCTTTGAATGCAAATGGGTATGTTTCTGCAGGTGCTTCTGTAATGAAAATTTTGTCTGCTGTGTGTTGAACTGAGGATTTCTGCAGCTATTAACTGTGTAGTTTGACTCCAACCGTAGCCCCAGATATTTAAAGATCTTTATTTTTCATCGGAGTCTAAATTTAGAGTGTAATTTTGTGACTTAATCCAGTCTAGTAGCAAAATGAATTTTCCTTAATTCTGCATTTTTATTTGCTGGTGAAGAATTAGTGAAAAGAGAAGTAATTCCATTCTAAAGCATCAGTGAAGCTCCCCATGGATAGCTGTCCAAATCAATCTGTCTCCTGTATTCTGACCAGGAATGCCCAGAGTCAATTTTCAGGTTTTTGATAAGAGCTTTTAAAGTCACGTGCATTACAGCACCACAGGCTCAAGACAGACTGCTTTCTACTTCAGAACACCCAAAGTATTAGCCTAAACTCACTACCAGTTCCTAAAAATTAAAATTTTCTTGAGCAGTGACCATTATTCCTTCAAACAGCTCAGAAACAGTTTTTTCCAAGGTGGAGCAGCAGCTGTGGGCACTGAGAGCCCATCATGGCCCTGACCAGCCTCACCTGGGCCCTCCCAGCACCCTCTGCCAGCGGGCCAGGAGCTCCATATAATCTGAGGCTTGATGAGCTTGACTTGTTGAGGGAGTTTCTCAGTTTGCCTTTAGACCTGCTTTTTGGTGTCAGAGCTGCTGGATCATCGATTTCTGGACTGCTTACTGAAGTTGTTGCTTTCCCAGGACCTACTTGGCTCTCCTTGTTCAGGTTCTGTGGGGCTGTGCCCCTCATTGGTTTGGGTGCTGACCTGGTGTTGCTTTTGACTCAGTTTGTCTGCTGTTGTGAAGCTACTGCTGTTGCTCCCTGCTAGACAGTACCACTGTGTTTGCTCTTTGAGAATACAGGATTTGGTGCTGGGCAATACAGTATGTTTTGCTAGCTCTAAACTTGCCAACAAGGATACTGTCTGCTCTGTAGATTAGTTGGAAGCACTTTAGAGCTTCCAACTTAAAGACTCTGTTCATGGATTTTGCTTCCAGAACTTAGGATTCTGTGTTGCTGTACTCTTAAGAGGCATGTTTCTATCGAGGTTTTTTGTAGTTACAGCTCTTCCTTAAACTAGGTGTTTGGCTTCTCTATGCTGTTAAGTTTCAATGAGTTATTCTGGGAGACTGTTCTCTGTAGTTTCAAGTAATTTTTTAAAGTTCATGCATAGCATTGTAAATACTGTCCATTCTGGGAGCTGCCTACTTCTGCACATTGAAACATTTCTGAGCTCTAATGAGTTCTCCTAAGAAAGCATTGCTTCCACATACACGCAGCTCTAGTCTTAGACTCACACTTTCTCCTGTATTATTTTGTATATAAACCGGAAAAAGCCCTCTTGCACTGAAGTCACCAGATAGTGACTGGCAGATCAGAGGCGACCTGCCTTGAGCGGTAATGAAGCTGACCGCTGATGGGCACTGCACTGTCATTTGCATTTTTTTAGGGGAAATCTGCTGTTGGGTGGGGAATTGCTGTCTGTAAGAGAAACGCATCTTCTGCTGTCAGTTATCTGTGCTAACTTCTCTCATTGCCGCATCTGATGCGTTAATGGGTTGCTCTTCCACTGTGTTTTGCAAAAGAGTCCTTTCCTTTCCTTTTGGTTGTGCAGAAGGGAAACGAATGCTTGTACTAGGAAACTCTGGGAATAATGCAGCTCTAGGATCCTGTATGGGCTTACAAAGACATAGGCTTTGCCATCAGCTTTCAACCAAATCTTTCAGAGCAAAAATAAGAGCGGGGGTGGTTTGTTGTGTTGTTGTTTTGGTTTTTTTTTTGTTCTCCTTTCTCCTTGGAGAACTACAGAGCATTAACACCCTTAATGTAATTTAAAAAAAAAAAAAAAAGAGAAGAGTTACTGCTAAGTTCTGAGAGTGCCATACTCTTGCAGGTATCCTATATACCTACCAGGCTGGTACCGGGTAGCAGTTCAGCTCCAATCACCTCCCTCCAGGCCTGGGCACAGCAGAGGCTGAGCTCGTGTGACAGGAGTTTCCATAGGTCGCTAAAAGGAGTTGGCAGGCTTTGGCCTCTCTAGGTTTGGGTAGAAGGTCTTGGCTGCTTGTGCATCACTTTGCACAGAGCCCGTTTCGGGAGAGTATTCAGCCTCGCTGAATTCTCCAGGGCTGTAGCCAGTGAGACTGTCTGCACCCTGTTGTATTGCTTGAGAAAGCCAGAATGATGTATTTGTGTTGGACTGGTCGCTCCCTTGTGCGTGATCAAGTGTCCCAATGTAAAGCTCGGGTGTTAAATTGTAAACTGGACTGCTTGTAAAACAGCTGCCTTGCTCTTCATGCTGCTCCAGGGCACGCAAGAGCATCCTGTCTTATTGTGGAGACTGCTTTTGATCAAGTTGGCTTGATTAAGCTCGGATGACAGGAGAAGTGTGGCCCAGGAAAGCCAGTATGTCCAGAGCACTCTGCAATGGCCTGTCTGGTTCCTAGCAGCCTGAGAGGCTGAGCAGTCTTGAGCTAACTCCTATGTGCCATGTTGTGTCACCTAAAGCTAGGATTGGAGTGCTGCCTGGGCCTCTGCCTCAGTGGAGTGGTGGTCTGCTCCTCCAGTGGAAAGGTTGACTGGGGAGTGATGGGGTCCTTGGGCATTCCCACAGATCAATACTATCGTGTGTTGCATCTGGCACAGGGCGTTGTATGACTGATAAATTGTACAGAAGAAAATGGCCTAACACGGTCTCCTCGCCCCTAAAAACATGTATGTTTGGACTGTCAGTCTTTAACAAAACACTACCATTAAACCATTTAACTTGAAGCTAGGAGCCAAAGTTTGTCCTTCCTTCAGGCTAGCCCTTCACCTTCAGAGCCCCATGCCAGTCCTCCATCAGCCTCTGTATAAGGCAGGAGCTTACTGGCACTTACCTCATTGCCATCCATTTTTAAAAGAATGTGTTTTGGACAGGGCTGTCTGTCCCTGTGGCTTTTAATGAGGTTCACTGGGTTTTTTTCAGTGTGATGAGAAGATACTCTGTGAAAAGACAGCCCTCCCTCCCTCCCCCTGGCAAAAGCAGTGCAGGTTATTTTAATCCCATGAGCAACAGAATGTGTCGGGGTGTGCACTGTAATCTCACCTCCATCCTGAGTTGTTAGAGGCCTCTGCATTGCCACGTGCCTATTGCTGTGCTGGAGCAATATAGATTCTGCATCATAAGAGCACAGTCCCAATTCAAATTGCTTAAGCAATAAGTGCAGGGGCGTGCAACCAGGATGCAGGAAAGCTTTTCTTTAACAACTTGTCAACATGATAGATGACAAATGAAGTCACCAAGTGCAACCTAATATGGTTGGAGTCTCGGTTTTCCTCTGGACCTTGCTTAACAACAGCCAGTAAATGACAACACAGGGATTGCAAAGCAATGAGTAACCTTGCAAAGGTCCACTTGCTGTTCATTTCTGCCTCCCTTGCACCTTGCCATGCAGCAGTTGGACTCAACGTGGCATGAGCTGATGTGGTCCTTAGTGAGAACTTCCCTGAAGCTAATAAGTTCCCTAAGAGCTTTATGCCTGAAGACTGCTAAGTGTATAGGGCTGGTTGTATGTTCCAGTTGCCTTCCAGAAGGGCACTCAGTAGTGTTGACCCTTGAAGTTGTTGTGGGCGTAATAAATGTGTTAACAAAGGTAAAATAAGTATTTTGGGCAACAGGAACATGCGTCTCTGTCACCTGCGTAGGTGGTGGGCAGGGGATCATTCTTCTAGGTCAGGCCTGATGACCCTATGCTTGATCCAAAGACTTTGTGCATGGAGGGCCTCTTAGTATTTTATCACAATGGCTCAATGTGCAGTAGTAGCACCCTCAAGCAGAGTCAGAGTGGGGTAACTGGCATGTGTTTTTTCTCTGGTGTTTCATGGCAGTATATTTGCACTCTTCTTCCTTTGCAGGTTTTAAACACCGAAGCATCTCTTCCTCTGAATCACTTTGTAAGGAAATGAATAGCAGTAATAGTTCCCATGTTTCAGTGGCATGCTGCTTAAAAGTTGGAATACCTAACACCTTTTTCCAAAATTAACTGCAACTGGGATCGAGGTGTACACCAATATATAAATAATACAGCAACAGTCTATGAGCAATCACAGGTGTGGCTTCCATAGATGATTCAGAGAAAATAATGAGCTGTGTGGATGCAAATAGGCATTTGGGCGGGGATTATGCAAGGCCTGAATTACAATGCAGGATGGGTGGGGGTAACACCTCTTTCAGCTTACAAATGCTAATCACAAACTCAACAGCTAGAAATCTCTGCAGTGCTATTTAACAAATATTAATAAGTATAATTAAACTTTGTGTGCTAGATTTTGAGTGCCAAGGAGCTATGATGAACAGAAAACTTACTGTATGTTTCCAGTTTTAAATTAATATAACCTGCTTTTGCAAGCAAGCTATCGTAAAATAAAAGATTAGGCTACTAAAAAAAGTTTACCGCAGGAACACTCGACACACACACACAAATCTGTAGGTTACTTAACTGCAGAGACTCTACAAGCAGGTGAAGTGATGCATCTCGTTACCTCCATCTCAAATTTCCTCCTTGACAGTAATCTAGAAAGTAGGTATTTATCATACAGCTTGTAATACCATTAAAAGTGTTTATAAGGGCTGCAGTCTGTAATCATGAGCTTGAAGGGTGGGAATTCCACCGTGACTGATCTGGTCATCATCTTAACCCTGAATTCCTGACAAGACTTAGTTTGAACACCATCAGCAACTACTCCCTGCTGTAATAACTG
>VZTV01056954.1:2172-15429 GCA_013400875.1 Anhinga rufa
AACCTTGGTTATCTTGTATTATCAGAACATTCTTGGTGATCGGTTCATAGTGTTTTAAAAGTTCATTAAAAAAATTCATTGAATAATTAAGGAAATAGTGATCTCTTTGTGGCTATTTCATGAGCAGAAAGAAAGGTTAAATTCATGGGATAAATTATTCATTGTGAGTTATTCACTCAGCTTTAATAGTTTGTAATTCTATAAAGAGCTTTGCTTAAGAAATGCACTATATAAATCAATCAATAGCACTAATAATATGCAGGAAGGATTTTCTCCTTTGTGATCTGCTTTTCAATAAATTATACCCCCTTGACACTTCAACTACCATCATATGACCATTCTTCTCGCCTCCACTGCCCCAGCCTGTCTATCACTGGGCCACAGCTGTGACGTTCAGACTCCCGGCCTCCTTCCCCCTTACTCCAGCTTAACCCATTGCACTTAAGGGTCCATGTATGTAGCTTTAGTTTCTCCTTTTTATATCTATTTTGTTAAGAATTTGAGCAAACACAGTTACACACACACTCACACATACATGTTTTGTTACAGCATAGTTTAGTTGCATCATCAGCGCATTGGAAACTGAGCATCGTTGCACAGATTCATGCTATGAAATCTGAACATCAGCTACCTTCTCTGCAGCCATATGGTAGAGATGTTGAAACACCCCTCATCTAAAGCCCAGAGACTCCAAATACTTACATCATGCCTGCAGTGGTTTGGGGGATGATGCTTGGAAGAGATACAGCTACGATTGAGTAAAGCTGCAGCCACACGCTTCAGGGGGCGGCAGCTGCTTGAGAAAGTGCCAGGGTGTTCTGCAGGCTTGTGCAGCCTGTGCTGAAGTATATGCTGTCACAGCCTTAGACACCCTAAGTAGTATCCATTCAATCTAGATTAAAGCTAGTGTGAATATGTATACACACGCCAAATCACAGCGTGGTCATACCCTTAGGCACAAACAGCTTTACTCCTGTGGGCAGCCTATTTATTTCTACTCTCCTGTGCTCCAGCCCTTGTTAATTCACAGGGCCCTGACACTACAGCTCCTGAAATGAATGTCAAAACTCCCATTAACTTGTGTGGGCAGAAGTCCAGCCCTTTTTACTTTCTGTTAGAGTTCAAGCCCCTTCAGATACAGATCCTTTATATTTTTCACCTCCTCTTTCCTCCCAGTGCAACCCTCCTAGTATCTTCCACATGCCTCCTTCTTGGCAGCCAGAGAGTATCCAAAGGCAGCAGGACTGAGAAATGCACAGCCTTGGAGGCTGCAGTGTTTGGCTATGTCTACAAGAGTCCTGCTTGTAGAGTGATGTGAGTTGCTGTATAGGATTAGGACTCATGTAGTCCTACTCAGACGGTAGTGCTGAATGGGATGAAGTTCTTTCCAAGCTGGAAAGCAATGTTAATAATACTTTTGTGTCCTGTTGCCAACTCCTCTCATACGTCCTTTTGGTCTAATCAGTGCGACCTG
Organism: Anhinga rufa; assembly: GCA_013400875.1. Lineage (NCBI taxonomy): Eukaryota > Metazoa > Chordata > Aves > Suliformes > Anhingidae > Anhinga > Anhinga rufa. Next base: position 3,647 of record VZTV01056954.1, read on the forward strand.
ACTCTCAGTGTGATCCTAAATTTGGCTACATGGGAATGTTTTTTCCTCTGCTTCATACACATATTGCTACTGAGATTTGTTCATATATTCATGTTCTTCCAGGTAATTCTTTTTCTCCTTAACTGGCTAATTTAAAACTTACTTTTTCCTGAGTGGGACCAAACTGCTAATGCTTCAGTAAAACCCCTCAAAAAATATTAATACTGGCATAATTTAGATTCTTTAAAGTATAATTATAGATTGGATTAGTTGAACTGGAAAACTCACAAGTTTAGATTCTCTTCAAATATTTATTTGACTACTGGTGACCCAAAAAATTATTTTTTGGGCACATTCCAACCCATGTATTTCTGATTCTAAACATACTCAGAAAGTGCAAAGACAAGTGAAAAGTTTGTAACTAATTCATTCTCTCTGTGTCACTATTTCAGTTTGAACTCAATTTTCTTTACTGTGTGTAATTTGACCTGTACCAAATAATTCAGATGAGAACCTTTAAACATTTCCTGTGATGCCTCTAACAAATCTCCTGCACAGCTAGATATATCTTGCTTTTTCAAGCCTATTGGCTAATAATCATTCTTTTGTTGACTAATACTCTCAAACAGTATGATTTTCAGTGGATTGTACTCTCATTTTCTGAGCATCCGCTTTGAAGCTTCTCAGTTCAATTTGTGAGTGTACTAAGTAGCACCCCTGCATACTGCATAATGTTCAAGCTCTGAATAAAATGTAGATGTTAGCCACCTCAATTTGGACACCCAAACTGTTGGATGAGTGATTGAGATAGCACAGAAGAAATAAGGGTTACATTCACTTGTTGACCTATGGGGATGCAAGAAAATTTAAGGCACTGCTGAAATGATGAACACTGTTTATCCCATACAATAAATGAGGAAGGCATCCTGTGAAAAAGATAGGGTCCAGTTTATATTACTAAAGGCTATACCATAATGTATCTCCACCAGAGGGACAGTTTTAGAGTTCATGTGCATCCATATCCTTAACTGTGTTTATCTTTGAAGTTCTTCAGTCTTTATCTTAGTACTGTTCTTTGCCTATAAAATTTGTATGTTAATACCAAACCAATCTTTTTTAAATTTTATTTTAAGATATGCTTATTATGTTCAGGCCTCTAGCAAAAAAATAAATAAAATTATCCATTTTCACTCTATCTCAGCAACCTATCAAAGAGGCAGGTAGAAAATGCAACATATTTTTTTTAAAGTATATACAGAAAGACTAGTCAGGGAGATGTATTGCTAGTGAGGGAACAAATCTGACCCCAGAGAGTCTGAGTTTAACCTTTGAAACATTCCTTCTACTGAAATTTCTGAACACTACCATGGAGAGTGGTTCAATGTGTATTTGTACTTTTCCTGTACCATATATAGTTTTAATACCCCACAAAATAAAAGTGCTGAACCATGTCTGGTATTTTATTGTGCTCCTAAACTATTATGAGTTAAGTATGACAGATGCCCTCCTCTTTTAACTACAGAAGTTTTTTTTTTTCCCAGTTCAATCACAGAGCATTTCCATTAAAAGCTGAAGACCCCATCTCTAACCCTGGCAATACCTTCTCCACATGATTAATTATTTTACACATTCTGTAGTCCATTAGGGAAGTGTCTGATGGCCTCAGGACACAGATATCTGGCCTTTATATGCATTATTTTGCCAACCTCTTTTTCTCCTCTGTCCTTTTGCAGTGAAATAGAAAACAGCATATTACTTTGGTTTTTCATTGCCATGTTTGTCTCATCTATTTCTAATTAAGCTTTTTCATAAAAGTCATTAACTTGCACTTTCAATAATTTATTTTTGTAAAAATTCAAATATCTTATCCAAAGATAAATATCTTACTAAACCTCAGGTAGTTCCAGAAAAATATGTAAGATCAATGAAGTCTGTAGAAATATGTGTATCTCTTATTAGAAGACAGGATCAAATATTAGTTTCAGTAATGAGAGTATAAACTAGAAAAAAAGGTGTAGATATTTAGATCAACAGCAGCATAATGGAGAACAGCACTGTGCTTCCAGTCTGTGCTGCTGATATTCAATGGTCTGTTGTCTTCTACTTGGGTAGTTCTAGTGGGAAAAAAGAACATACTTGAATTTTGTCTGTTGTGGTAATAGTTAACTCTGGCCTGCAAAATACTTTCTTCCCTTTTTACATTTCAGATACAAAATAATAAGCTTTTAGTTAGGGAAAGCACAGGGCTAATTCTAAGATATTTCCTATACTGTTCAGTATGCTGCCACATACCAGAACTGGAAAAAAGAAATATAATCCTGGCTGCAGTGAAAAACCCTGCCCCAAAACTCTCTATACTTTCAAAACAATCCAAATTCCACCCAACACACTGGCTTGGAGACAGTAATGTCATAAAATCTTACTTAACTGGTTTTCTTGCATCAACATATTCTTTCCTCCAACAGCTTGAAAACTGGACCACTGTTTAAATTAGTTGGTTTTGTTTATGGTACCAGAGAGCACTAAAATATATCTTATATATTGATTTATTGGGGTTTTGATTGTAGGATTTTGGCATTCTTTTTTCCATCTGTTGTAAATCACCTCATCCATATGAATAATTGCAACAGACAGTGAATATAAACATAAAAATTGTTATTCTGATATTGACTTAACCATACCCAAAAAAACCTTTTAAATTTAAACCTAGAAATTTCAGACAATGTAAGATTTATTTTTTGACCTTTATAGCTAAATTACACTTGTTAGAGGTCATGGTTATCAAACTTCAGAGCTCAGGATATTTTCATTCCCCATTGCAGATAGCAAGAGCTGAGGCAGATACACAGCATAAGAGGACTGGATATGATGTTGGTCTTTCCCCAAATGAAGCTATATAGGTGTCTAAATTTAGGTGGAATAAACACAGCTTTCAACCACAATACTTAATTTTCTTAACATTATTTTCCACAAGTTGATTTGACTAAATCCCTTTTAGGAGAGATGGAGAACCTGCCCACTGGAAAAACCTTGTAGGCCAGAGTTAAAATTCCCTACATAAGTTCTCAGTCTTGCCTCTACTGAACACCTTCAATGAAATTTCTTGTACTGTAGTAAGTCAAGATCACATCTGACTTACACCATCATTAAAAAAAAATCAACTTCATTCTCACAACTTCATCTTCTGATATTCTAAATTATTGTCTACACTCAGAGTCCTAATGTTTTGACCAGTTTGTTTCCAAAGGGAGATTTATCTAGGTTAAGTCTAAGCATCCATTAGGTAGACTTCAATATCTGAGTCAATACAAAATATTGATATTGATAATATCAATAATATAGAGTATCACCTTAAATTTAGTGAAGAGGTGATGAGAACTCTGACTGATATTCATCTGGCTTATTCCAGAGATCTACATTAGGATGGGATAAATCACAATCTGTAGGTGACGGTGTCTCTTCATTGATCACTCTGGGAGTTTAACAGCTACTTTAAACATAAACGTAAGAGAGATCTGCATTTGATCAGTTAAAACACACAAGAGTAGACAATTATTTTCTGAATTCTGGATGCATCTACAAAATAACTCAGTCTTGGGATTTACTTGTATCAAAACTGAAGTGTTCTGTTTTTATATCTACCAGAGCAAATTGGAAATGAAAAAATTAGTCCAAAGACAATTTTGACATTCGTTCTGCCAAACTGGAATGAAAAGCAAAAATACTGACTTTCCTTATGGAATTAAAGTTCTTTAATAATTACATGTGGCGCATCACATTTTTTCTCTAAATAATGTAAAATTTTAACATAATATTAAAAGTATATTAATTATAAGATTAGAAGAGCATAAAATTAAAACTTTTGCCTTCAAAATCAAACAATGAAGTTGAAATAATTCATTATAGCTTGATTCAGAAATCTTAAGGTAGGCATCTAAAGTAGGACAGATGCGTCACCCCCTAGGCGTGCTGAGTCCTCTCCATGAGATATAGCTGACAAGTTCCCATTCAGACATCTGAAAGAGAGCCAGCTCCCCATGGTCATGTCTACAGCTCCTGTCCCAGAGCATGCTCTGGAGTTTGGCCCTGCCAACTGTCTCTGGGCTGCTCCTGGCAGTGCAGGCAGCGTGGGAGCCTTTCCCAGCCTGTGCTTGTACTTCGCCAGTCAGGCAGGCAGGGACTTTCAGTATCAAAGCTACTCAGTGAAAGTGTTGGTGGCTGATTCTGGTGGCTCAGAGCAGGGAGTATTCAAAGCTCCCATGACAGGGATGTGGAGAGAAGCAACAACCACAGGCCAGCCTGCTTACTCTCACAATTGTCCACTCTAATTTTATTTTAGGGAAAACTCCTCTTTGCTTCCTACTCTCTGTCTTTTCTCCCTTTCTCCTCTACTCTTTTTTTCCTGTTATCTCCATCACATTACATCAATGCCACAGAAAGTTTCTGAGTTGTATGCAAATCAGGACACAGAATTTGCACTTAGCTGGTAAAAGCAGTAAATGTAATTCAAGTGTCTTTCTTGCTTAGGTAAGTTGTTCATCCCCAGATACAGTGTGTTCTGGGAAGGCAAACATAGAACCAGCTAAAAAAACCCAAAACTTAAAAGGGAAAAGACATTCTTTTTTCCAAAGGCTGTATTTTTACAATCTGTAGCCATCGTTGGCTGTAGCACGAGCTGTGTACGTGACACACCTCTGAAAACTGAGCCAGTACAGGTTTTGTTTCCATCCTGGAACCAGTCAAGAAGCTAAATACGTTCCTGACTAGCTCAGAGACACTCCTGGATCTTTATTTTAGCATGTTGATTTACATCTGGAGCTGTTAAAGACATATTTAGCCTTAGTTATAGCAGATGTGGCATTGCAAATGATCTGCCATTCCACCCCAGCTTCTCTTCACTCTCTGAACACCTACGCTACATTTTCATTTTAACAAGACTTTAATTTGATATTTCAGATATCTGCTAGGCGTTGGGTTTTTTCTTTTTATTTCTTTTTCCATTACAGCCAGGTGTATAAGTGATTAGTTTATACAAATTTCAGAGGGATTTTTTTTTTTAGATCATAGACCTATAGGGAATATGTAGCTAATTTAGAATGCTTCACAGATTTACACTGAAAGATGCTCCATAAAAGAATGACACTACAAGTTACATCAAACAAGCAAACATTTGTTATGGGGACAGTAAAATTTACTTTTCACAAAAGGAGCCTACAGTAATAATGCATTCAATTCTATTTCCCAGAATGCTTCTTAAGTATGTTAATAAAGTCTTTATTGTGTCTGCTTATAAAAGTCACCACCATTTCCCATTAGAAAGTCTCTGTTTATTCATCAAACATTTACTGACAGTGACTGCTGGGAGCAGGCTCAGATTTCCACTCCATTACACGTTTGTGGCATAAAACACATTAATTATAGATATATTACAATATTCAACTCATTGAGGAAAAATTAGATGATCAAGGCTCATTTTCCTTGACAATAAGCAAGTTAATGAAAATACTAATTACCTGATGATGAAGTGGAGCCTTCAGGATTGAACACTTAGCATCTGTAGAAGAGCTCTGTGAATCTAGCACAGAATATTAAAGCCAGAAGCACTGGAAGTCTAAAGGGTGGTTCATGAGGTCATCACGTGCCCTTTAATCACAGGACAGAGAGTAGTTAGTTCATAACATAAACTTTTATATGCAGCTTTGATAGATGTCATGAAAAGCCACATAAGCATAGTGTTCATTTAAAACTAATTATTTTTGTAAACTGATGTTTTTTGAATTAGTAGGTACATTGTCTAGCTCAACTTTTTTAAAGGAACTATGGAACCTAGCAATGATGAATTTCAGCATACAGCGGCATGAGGAATTGGAATGAAAAAGAATAAGGCACAGCCACAAGATTTCCTTCATTTTCTCTGATTTCAGAAAAAGTTGTAATCCAAACTGATGGCATATGAAGTTAAACTATTTCAAATTCAGGAATTTTCTCCTTGTTTATTTATTTTTATTTCAACCACTTTTGCTTTTGTGCTTGTATAATTCTTTTACCATTTCCAATTTAGACTGTAAATTGGAATCACTAAACCGATGATGTCATCCTTTGGTTTCTTTCCAAGATCAATTTTACTTCTCATCTCCTTTTGACATTTTACCAATACATCTGTGTAACTGTTGGGGGCAGGAGGTTCCCTCCGCTCTGGACTATTCACGCTGTCTGTTAAAGGCAGAAGTATCATTTATGCTTATTCAGTTTGGTTAGTTTTTTCCCCAACTACTGTGCTTGATAACAACTTTTTGGCAATTTCATATTGCTAAATAGGATTTTCTTGAACTGCTGAATAGTAAATAATAACAAAATATTCCCAAAGTATGGTTTCTTTTCTGAAGATAGTAATAATCATGTTTAATTAACAAATTCCCCTCTTAAATTTTCTGTAAGCATCAGCACTATATCATATCACCTGATAAAATAATATTATTGTCTTCTAACTGCCCCAGAACCCTGTTGTAAGTCATGGACGAAAATATCTTCAATGTGGGTTATTCTACTGGCACTTATTTTTTTAATATATAGTTCTTCTTGTGAAAACATAAAGCTATGTAAAGCTGACAACCTCCTTCCTAGGAGCAGGACAGTAGGGAGTTTGCAGAGCACAAATAACCATATTGGTAACTGTATGAGAAAGGTTTTGTTGAAATACCGTGCAGGTCTTGAGTTCACTTTTCATCTTCAAGCACCTTATGTTTAGGCTTGCAACATGCAGTTTATGGCCTTGGTGTAGACCATTACAACTGCTTTGTAGCCAGATGTTGTCTGTAGTACCATACTGAAGCAGCCACATGATATCACTTCCCATGTAACAGGAAAATCTCTCTGTAACAATAATCCAACATCTTCCCAAAGCATTTCAAACAGTCAGTTCTGAAATAATTTTGAATAAATTTCTTTAAAATATTCCATCCCTCCTGTTCCTTGTAATAGGTTTTCGTATCACTTCCTCAGAAATCACTGGCAATGGACTTATACTGAAATGAATAGAACGAGCTTTTAACTTGGTAAAACATAATAAGACATGCAGCTCAGACTCCTCTTGTTATTGGTTTATCATGTCTCCATATGTGGAATTGTATTGAAGCTTATATTTTATATCCCTGATTTTTTGCTGAAATGGGACTCAAAAGCATGAGTACTATGATAACTTTAAAAACACCCAGGAAAAAAGCAGCCATAAATATTTCCACTGTCTAGGCAGCAGGTAAGGTTTAGCAGAAAGTTTCTTCAGAATTGTTATTTAACATCAGTTATGTTTCTTTATTTTACTGACTGGTTGAACCCACTTTACACACTAAAGAGGGCCAAGGTGAATATTTAGACTGAAAAGATGAAAACTGTACTTTTTACTTTAGCACTCTCCACCATCTTCTCTTCCACAGAGCACAACTATATCCCATAGGTCTTTTATACCAGTTTTTTTGGACACTTCATAGTCTTACAATTCCACAGTCTATTAGGAGCATTTAAAATGGCTGCTTTGCTTCAGACATAATACCCACTTATTTTGCCTCTGACAGTTGCCAGCAGTGACCGCTCAGGAGAACGGAAGCAAGTATACACTTCCATGGGCTTCCTCTCTCAGCTTTCAGAAGTCTACAGGGTGAATGCTGTTCATCATCTGACACTTCTCAACACAGTTTATATTTCATTTACTATAACTTAGATATGCAACAAAAATGGAAACTAAGCCTGTCACCTGACCTATTTTTGGAGTTTAAAATTTATGAGCCTCACATAATTCAAAATAGTTTCATAGCAAACTTGCAGGCTAAAATCACAAATAGGGTATAAGATCAGCATTGCAGTTGTAATCTGTAGCAATCTTACTCCTTATCCAGCATACAGGAAGAAACAGATACCTAAAAACATGTACACAAAAACAACATGCCACCTAAGTCATCGAGAGAAATACCATGGAGGAGGAGGTAACTTTAAGTTTCCATATGAAGTGAATGTATTCAGACTAGAAGGGAAACATTTATGGCATTTATAATCCTGAAGCCAGCTCAGAGTACAGGTTTCTAGTGAAAGTTAGGTTTTTATTCTGAAAGAAGCAGAAGGAGAGATGTTGACTCTTTTTACAGTGTAGAAGGTAATGCTTACTTGGGAAACAGGATATGAGGATTCCAGGCCCTTTCCATGGGATTTAAACCCCATAAACATATGGGGAGAGGTATTGGCCAGATAATATAGGCAAAACAAGTAGAGGAATATATGAAACATGTTGGGGTTCAGGCATGNCAACATATGCTGCACATACATTGCTCAGTATAGCTGCTCCCAGGAATCATCCTGTCCCTTAGGCTATGCAGTACAGAATGGCTCACATCCGTTCTGCTAGGGAATAACCCCCTTAAGGCCAACTAGCCGCCTTCACAGTGCACATTTGGTCTTGCAGCTGTCTAGGCTCCACGCACTGCCCTTGTGACCCTGAAACATAACAACTATGCTTTTGGGTTTTTCAGCTCAGACTGTCCAAAACAGTATGTCTCAGCCCAGCAAGGTGGTGTCTTCATAGCATTTTGTGGACGTATCTGTCACATACTTCAGATAGGGCTTGAGTTGCCTCAGGATGCAAAGCCAATTGCACTAGTGTTGGAGGACTTGTAGGACAGAGGGAACCAAATCTGCATATAGTCTTATCTATATTGTCAGCCAAAGTGAACTATCTCCAGAACTTTTGGGATTTGTTTTGACAAGGCCTAACTGGTAGCTCTGAAAGAGATGTCAGGAGCAAACTGAGATGGCCCTCAGTTATTCGACAGCACAGAAAGTATTTTAAAACCTCCAAGATCACTCCTGCCATGTCCTCTTTCTGTTCTCACTTCGTTTTCATGTCCTTATGCCACAGATCAAAGAGCACCTCTTCAACACCTCTGTGCTCTGACAAGAGCGCAAATTGGAATTGTGAGTAGCCAAGCATCTAGTCTCTTAGCTCTTTTACTCAGGGCCATGCTTACATACGCTATTGCCTTTTTAAATTCTTTCACATTTAATTTTTTTCCAATGTTTGCAATTCTTTGTAAATAGTCCTGTAGCTTTATTCATGACTTACTGTTTCACAGAGAAACACATCTCCTGAGAAGAATCATATATTGAGAAAAAAGATCTCTTTATCTGTGCAAAGAAGAAATATCCAGTTGCATTATATACAATAGCTAGTTTAGATATAGAGAATGCAGACACATTTTACACACATGCGTGCACTGCACTGGGTTTGTGATGCAAAAAGCCTTCATACCAGTCCCATTATATAAATCTTGGAACTGGTGTTCCCATAGACAGTAGTGTGGCAGTAATCATGGGGACAATATCTAGAGTTTCATCTTTGTAAAAGATCCATCCTTGGTGTGCTAATGTGGATCTACCCGAGCAACATAAAACCTTTGGCAAAATTTAACAGAAAAAAATAGATTTCTACTGTGTGAAATTACATTAAATGTTTTCAAAAGAATTTTTGCAAAGCAGTTCCCACTAGTTTCATAGAGTATAAAATTGGCCATATTTTGCTTAGTTCAGTAGTCAGAATTCTCATTTACAGCAACAGGAATTTTAATAATTCCCTGTCACTGGGTCAAGTCAGTATGATGTGATATTTCTACCTCTNATATTTCTACCTCTATTTCAGGAGCAAAAAGTTTAATTACAATTGAAAAACAACATTCAAAATGATGGGTAAAGTAGAAAACAGACACACCTATTTTTTGTGTGTACATTAAACACAGTAGCACAGATTTTAGAAACAGTTTGTCACAGGGATGCCATAGGATATCATGACACATGATTATATTTCTGACAAAGAAATAAGCAAAAAAGGCAGCTTCAAGCAACATGAAGAAGGAACCGACAACCACATATTGTCGATATGAAATACCATTTTCTGCACAAGCAGAACAAACTCTCCTAAATTTTGTTTTAGTTATGGTTCAACATCAGCCACTATTACAACTTGTGGTTTCATAAGCACTATATCAGTGCAAAATTCAGTCTTTGCAATTTAAGTGTGAAACCCAGTCCACCTTTCCAAGGGTTATTTATTTCTCATGTTTCTCACATTTTACCAATCTCAGCTGACTGTCTTGGGTCCTGCCAGTGAAGAGATTTAGGCAAGTGCCTTGGGCCATGCTCAGACTTACCTGTGGTAGTTCTCCACAGTTTCTGTTCAACAAGTGGTCATGGGTTTCCTTGTCAAAGCTTGACAATGAGGAGACGCCACACCACATGGGCACTCTGCCAGATTCAGGACATCAGAAACGCTCTTTGATCTGGAAATGTGAGCAGAGCCATACAAATTAAGTTATGCTAGACACCTCAGCATGGAAGTCAGTTGCCTGAACATACGCATCTAGTCCCATTTGAAACAACTCAGACTCTCCCTTCTACTCTTGACCTGCAGTTCCAGGAGGGCGTAAGTTTTCTTCAGGTCCTATATCATATCTGGCAATCCTATGGAGTTGTCCCATATATCCTATAACAACTCTGATGGCATTAAAGACTTCTGTTTTTAAAACTCTGTTAAATTTCTGACTTGTGGGTAAAATTAGACAAGAAGAATCCCAACCAGTCTCTCCACAGCTCATTGTGCATTTTTAGCCAGACTTTCAGGTGTATTTAGATGTTTACATGGGAGGATGGGATACCAGAATGATTTTTCTAAACAGCTAAGCAGCTTTTCCGTTGAGATCAAGAGAACCTGGGCACCTAACACATTAAGGAGTTTTAAATATTTTATCTGCATCTCTCAATAATTTATATTTTTAGAAATCCTACCTCTTGCAGTAAAAATGTACTGGTATTAACAGCTTAAGCCTATTCACATTTTCCAGTAAAAGACAAACTAATAGCAGAAATCATTCAGGTTTCTCCTTTAACACACCAGCTTCAGCTCCTTTTATATTTTACTCCATCCCCCAAAAGCCTGAATAAAAAACCCATTTAGTTTTATAGGGTTCAACAACCTGTATGAATTTCAATAAAGAATGGAAACCAATTCCATTGTGCGAGTTCTTTGAAGACCACCCAGCCATCGATGCTTTCATTCCTGGTGGTTGTTGTATCATCCTGGATATGACTTTTTCCTGTGAGCATCCTGTGAGAGGTTACCCTTCTTTCATACTTTTAGGAAAGGGGTCTGAATCCTTTGAAGACATTTTTATATTGCTTACATTTCCTTTGTATATTTTTCGGATTTTGATCACACCTCTCAATCCCATGTAAATGAAAATTTACAACGAAGAAGGCAGTGGAATTACACTGAAGAAAAGTATTATTCCATGAAGTGAGGGAGCAAGGAATCAGGCCCCAGTACAGATTTCCAAGTGAGCGCTAGAAATGTTCAGCTTGGGAATTAATGCTGCCCATTGTCACATAAGTGTTATGCTGTGTTATCTTGATTGCTTCAAACCACAGGCACGGCACATCTTTCTGCAATCCTTGCCTAGAAATTTGCCACATTCATAGCAGATTTGCAATCGTAGAATATTCTAATGATGCCACATCATGAATCTCACCAATAGAAAACCATGGACGCTACATGACACCCACGACATCACCATTCTCCATGTAGTTTGTCTTGAATCAGAAACTCAGAGTAAAAACTTACATGACTCCTCAGTAATACTTCCCCAAAAAACCAAGCCATCCCTACTTCACAGATCTTTAAAAATCATAGCTGTGGTTCATATAGGAGACATTTTCCCACTGCTAACATATTAGATATTTCTGAGAGATGCACATTTTTCTTCACTATT
>VZTV01056957.1:0-10183 GCA_013400875.1 Anhinga rufa
TTACCATGCAAACCCAATACAACGGTGCAGAGTAAACAGGCTTTGATGAGCTTTGCTTCTAACAGGAATTAATTGAATATACAAGACCTGGCTGACTGACTCAGTAACAGAGGTGCACTTCTTACCATTCAGTAAGCACCATATGAATTACCGTTGTCATTTCCCCTTGGTTTTTTCCAGTTTTGTATTTTCCAGCTGATTTCCTTACTACCTTGTCTTTCCCACCTACTTCTGCTTTCAGTCTGATTGCAAAAGTGAGATTTACGTGTTCATTCTCTACCTTCATCCCACAGTTGCTCTCCCCACTCTTCTGCCAGTGACTTTGAATTAATTTGCCAGCTTCAGTCAAATTAAATAGAGGTGTGAAAGGCATTAACTTGGCATTAATTCCAAGGCTTCACAAAAAAAAAAGCACTATGCTAGAGCAACCACTGAGCAAAACAGTTGTCTTGTTTGGCTTGCCACTGGCCAGCGAGAACCTATGTGACGGAGCAAGACACACGCAGCATGCTGCCATGCACTCAGCCACTGAAAAACGTGGAAGGGAGCAGAGAGAATAGTGGAGGAGAAAGTGAAGCACGAAGAGGGGGAGCTTAAAACATTGCAAGGGACTTGAAATGGGAAGCTAGAGGTACCACAGGAGGTGCTGCCAGCACAGGTTATTGCGTGTTGTTCATCTGTGTTCTTCATGTAAATAATGAAAGCAATGTTCAGCCAACACATAATGATTTTTCTGGACTCTAAGCAAGAATGATCATATGTGTAAGCCAAATGTTCATCCAAGATTACTGGTACAATACTGGTGACTTCTGTGGAATATTGTCAGTTTATGCCGGCCAGATCTACTCCGTAAGCTTCAGATTCATACTTCTCCGTGGGTCCAGGGTTTACAGCTCTGAAGGGTTTCTGTGTTCCATTTGTAATAAAGCTTCACATCTATTACAGGATTTACCCCTTCCCCCTCATCAGGAGAGAGGCAGTCTGGTAGACTCAGAGACACCTGGAATCGGAGCTTTTGCTCATTATGAGCGTTCCCAGAATTGTCCATTCTGGGAAATTCAGTGCTGATCTTTCTCACACACAGCACAAGCAATCAAAGAACAGCTCTGGAAGATAAATCGTATATGGATAAATTATTCCCCTCCTTTAAGTTGTGCAGCCTGTTGCACAGAGCAGTGATTACAGTGAACAATGCACAGAATTTCATTCACCTTTAGCAAGATTCAGCCTCATCCAGGGAAGTGTCACACTAGTGCTTCCAGTGTGCCCAATGTTCTGAGCAGCAGTGCATTGCAGCTGGCATTGTCCATTCATCTGGGGAGCAAAAGCTGTAAAGTGAATCCTTTGGTGTCTCAAGGCTGCTCCCTTTGCAAAATGAACCTCCCAAACCTCCATTTTTCAAACAGATTACATGGCTAAATTGTCCTTGGCTGGGCAGTCACATCTCTTTTAGGACTGTATTTAGCCAAATAAAAGGTGGAAAGAATTCATCCAAGGAGGGGAAGTAAGGGGGAAAAAGGGAAAAAGAGAGAAAACCTATGCTGTTCAAATCAGCTTGTGGCTTCAGCCTACTGACTGCCTTGCAGTATAGCTCAAGTCTGGAATCAATTGCACAGTAAAGAATTGGGCTTTTTACTCAGTTTTCACTTCAGGTTTCTGACCCTTGCTTAGAAGAGGAGGGAAGGGGTAGATTGAGATACTAATTTCCCTTTGGTTATGCCCTGAAAGGGAAAAAGAAAGCATCTGCGTCCTTTCTTACTGTAGTCATCTTGTGTAGCTGGTGAGTCACTTTAACTCACAGAGGTAAAAAAGATTATTCCCTCCTCCCCACAAAAGGGGCGGGGGGGGGTGGGGAAGATTTTATGTTTTCAGGAAATAGTTACTCTACAAAAAGAAAGGTTTAGGGGGAGATGCAGTCCAGCGTTTTAAAGAGGCGATTAAGTATATATATGCAATGAACTATACCGTGTAAATAATAAAATACAGGCAGGTGATACATAGTCGCAAATGATTCTGTTTTATGGCACCGCACTGAAAAAACAGGCTTTGTTCACACAGAGATGCAGCATTTTTCAGTTATTTCATTAGTCAGGTATTGAGGCCAGGTTTCTCCTGATCTCTGCAAAAGACGTTAAGACTTTTTAAAGTTTTACCAGCCAATGCCCACTGTTTAACTACTGGCTGCTGCCTGCTGCAGAGCCTGGACTTATTTCCAGTTAGCAGTGGTTTAGATCAGATGGGATGGCCAGCACAGCATCGCATCTGTCTGGAGATATGTTTCATCACAACAGATGGGCTGGCAGAGCCAGCAGTCCCTGTCACTGGACAACCTGTGCTGGTTTGTGCATCAGTGGGAGAGACCCATGGACAGGTGGGCCTTTTGGGCACTGGGAAGAATGGTAGGTGTCATAAGAGAGAGCTAGAAGGTGGGATAGGCTTGTTTGTTCCAATAACTAAGGCCACAGATAAACACTTAGCTAGCAAATGGCTGCTGTGGAATAAGCAGTCATTGCCACCCAGTTGTTTGTCATCACCGCTCTGGCAGCAGCAATTTCCTCCTCCCCCACAGGACTGGCCGCAGGGATCACTGATTCACACCTCAGTACAGAGGCTAATGGTTTAGCTTCAGAGGCCAGCAAATGCGAGCCGGTGCTAAGCCTGCCCTTTTCACTAAAGCATCTGGCTCCTGCTGGCAAGGGCTGTAGAATTCATCAGAGGGGCAGGAACAAGGAGTTGGCAGCCTTAGTCTTCCATAGCCGTTGGCTACACAAACCTGTGTCAGTGCTCTGAGGGGCAAGATAAAACCTACCCAGATGTGGAGGAGGGAAAGAGCAAATGTGACTCATGCCATTATAGAAAATGTCATTCTCATTGTTCAAGGTGACTTTAGAGAGGAGCTAGCAATAATACAAAGAAACTGAGTGAGGATCAGTTCAGGCTACAGATCTCCTCAAAAACTGTGCTGAAAATTCAGAAGCATCTCCCATGAGAACTGGGGGAAATTCTTACAGGGGCATCCCAATGGAACTGGAAAGTCAGATCCAGCTGTTTTGATTCTGTCCCTGGGATTTGTATGACATCTTGCCTGCACATCCTTTGCATAGTTCATGGATATGAACTCTCTCTTGTGCATTTTTGTAATCCCTTTTTGTATTAACATCTGAGCTACATCACTTGCGGGAGAGTTCCCAGCGCTGTATCAGTGACGAATCATGCTATGTTCTTGCTTTTAACCCACGTTTGTCCCTTGTCTTTTCGTAGAATCAGCCCTCCTCCCTTTCCATGCTGGACTTGCTCCATGTGGCCCGTGACATTGCTTGTGGGTGTCAGTATCTGGAGGAGAACCACTTCATTCACAGGTAGGTGAACACATCTGTGTCAGCATGGGCATGACTTGCACACAGGCCAGCGAGGACTCCTAATGCCCTGCTTGATATGTTTATGTCCTGCTGCACTCTAGTGGCTGGATACCTTTAAACAAGGTAGATAAAACCAGAATAATAGAAGCAATTAACAAAAAAGCTGCTATAAATCAGGTTGCAGAGGTCTGTAGTTTTACCAATGGTCCTGAGCTCTGTCTCAGTGCCTGCACTTGTGCAGCCTGTTCGGCTACTCTGCAAAACAAAACGCAGTCTGGTGACAGAAGTCTTCAAAGCTCTCCCCATCATTAATTTTGCTTAGTGCCTTTCTGCTCGTTCTAGAACCCTTTTCCCTCTCAAAGAATGGCTGTACAAGTACAGCCAGAAGTGCAACACCTTGTGACTATTGTTACCTGCTCTTGCAGAACAGGGTGTTTGGCAAGAGTCTAAAATTTTGCCCGTTGAGTAGAGATGAGTAGAGAGAGATTGTAGTTCACTCTTCTGAAAGAGTTACCCACAAGGTATGCCGCCATGTTATTCAAATCTCAGGGTTTCCTTCAGCCCAGCAGAGGTGGAGCTGGAGCTTTACCTGCATGCACAGATTCAGGTCATACCTTCAGTCTTCAGAGCAACACCTGCACATTGATGTTCTTCCTGTCTCTGACAGTACAACACCTGTTTGACAAGATTTGAACAAACACACTAGGAACAGGTCAGTGGATCATTCTCCAGACAGCCTGTGTTGGGACTAGTACATTGCTGAAATCAGCCCCACTGCTTGCAACAGCTGGGAGATGTTACTTGAAGTTTAAAGAGGAAATGCTAAAGAGCAGAACTGCTCCTGCTGTTGGGGTGGATTGGAATTTGGGACATCACTAGTTATCCATAAACGCTGTCTCTTCTGGCTGTTGAGGGCTCTCTACAGCTCAGGGAAGTAGGTACAATTCTTTGTTCTTTTTGGCTTCCAAAATTGTGAATGATTAAGTGGTTCTTCTCTTTCTGTTGCTTTTCTTCCCTTTCCTTGTAGGGATATTGCTGCCAGGAACTGCCTCCTTACCTGTCGAGGGCCTGGGAGAGTGGCTAAAATTGGAGACTTTGGAATGGCCCGGGATATCTACAGGTAGCAGAGCTAAGCCCAGGGTATCCTTAAGTGGAAGCTTGCTAAAATGAGGGAGGATCAGTGTTTGTGCAGGAGAGCAGGCTCGTGCTGCTCTGTGTAACCCTAGCAAGGCAAAAGTGGAGAGATCGCACTCTGATGAATCCCAGCTAATGCTTTTTTGGTGTTTGCCTTCACCTGGAGTTTAACTGTGCTCTGGAGACTTTTCCCACTCCTGACAGATTTCCTCTGGGTAATGAAGTCTGATGGTCATGGAAGGCATTTTTCCTCCCACTTGTACTCTGTCCTCAGTTTCTTGTCTTTACATTCTCCACACTGAATGGCATTGATGTGCCCTTTTGTTTTGTGGTCCCAAATCATTCTGAGTTTAATCTCTCTCCTTGATACCACCCCTGCCCCTTTGGTTTGGTGTCACCAGTAAATCTACTCAATTTACTGCAGATAAAGGAGGAGGGTGAAGAGGAAGGTCAGGAAAATGTAATCACCCAAACTGGAATTCAGCCAGGACAGAGGGTTAACTACTCTGCTCTTGCAAGAAGTGCCAGGAAATCTTTAATGATCACAAGCAGTCAGGTCTGCAGTTTGATATCTCATCTTCCAGATAGCACCTCCATGCAGCACCATGTCCTGCTGTGCTGAGGAATCGATTTGCCTCTGACTCAGAGGAAGGAATGCCTTGTACTCAGTCACCTGCACTGTTTATTCCAGCACCTTGCCTTCTTTTTTTCCTTCTTGGGGATTCTCCTATGTAATTACTAAGCCAGGCCTGGCTCTGCTTAGCTTGAGACCTGGCAGTATCGCAGCCTGAGGTGATGCAAACAGACTGCTACCTTCAAAAACCCAAGTGTATGAGAGCTGCTTTTTTTTCCCCCCTCCTCTCTCTCTCTTCACAAAGCTTCACCCCCACTCTGCCCCACTGTCAGATGGGACTCTGCTGGGACAAAGTAGCATCTGTCACACTCATACTATCAGCAGAACCAACTGCCAAGATGAACGCTTTGGTGCTGAGTTTTCAAAGGTGCCTTTGAAGTTTGCATATGTTTCTGTGTCCAGGAATGTCCTTTGGATGCTCAGGCTGTGTAGTTATGAACAGTGATACCAGCTTGCATGAGCAGCCTCCTGCAGCTGCCAGCACAGGATTTGGGGCTTGTAGGTTTTATTTTAAATGGCAACAACACTAAAGGACTGATGTAATTCCTGTCTCGGGAGCACATGAGGTGGTTTTTGTACTACTGTCCCAGCCTTAATGGCCAAGCATCCTTCTCAACAAGCTCCTCGTTCTTATAGGGGGTTTTGGATTTCACTTGCAATGCTTTAGACTGTGTACATATGGAACAGGCTTTGTGTATTTTTGGTGGGAATGCTCAAGGTGGCCGTGTGTGAGGTAAGGTGGAGATCTTGCTGTGGCTGAAAAGTGCAGGAGGATGGCTCTGCCAGAAGCAGTTTACTGTGTGAGTAATTCACTAGGAGTGTGCACGCAGACAGGGATAACTTGGATTCACCAGATCAGGCATAAAGCAAGGGAGATTAAGAGCAGTCCTTCCATGGTCTGCCCATTTCCACTATTCTTGTAAGAAGGAACAGGTCTCTTCAACATTTTCTCTGCCATACTGTTTCACCTCAATTAGTCTCTCATTTTGCTCATAATTTTAATATTTGTAATGATAAAAATCCCAAATTAATGGCATTTTCTGAATTCTTCACTGACTCTTTGTTTTGTTTGTTCTTTGCAGAGCCAGCTACTATCGGAAGGGTGGGTGTGCGATGTTGCCCGTCAAATGGATGCCTCCTGAGGCTTTCATGGAAGGGATATTTACATCAAAAACAGACACATGGTGCGCTTCCTCTTCTTCTCTGTCCAGACTGTCTGTCTGTGTTGTAACCCCTTTTGTAAAGTATGAATATTTTGTAAAAAGCACATGTTTTTGTTCATTTCCCCTTTACTAAAAAGACAAGCTGGGTCTTTCAGAGCCAGTAATCTTGGAGGAACAGAAAGATCAGACCTGTGCAAAGGCAGGGGAGGTGAGCAGGCAGGGAAGGGCAGTTGAGATAGATGCAGGCGCTGCTTTGCTGCTACAGGGAGGAAAGCATCAGTTCCACACTGAGGAGGGCAGCACGGGAGACTGCAGAGAGGATCCATCCTGCCAGTGAAGGAAAAGGGCATCACGTATTGTGGCTTTCATCTTTCTCCTGGCCTGCAGCAGCACTTTAAGTGCTTGAGTTGCTGGTGGCCAGAGGAGGGGAAGGGAAATTGGGCGAGCAGGAGGCAAGAGCTCAGGACGTGTGTGGAGGGGAAAAGGCTGGGTGTCAGGACACAGCTCTTGAGCAAGCCGCAGCAGAGGGGTGGCGGTACATTCTCTCATACAGCTGAGCTGCTGCCTGTCCCAGCACCAAACAGAAAAGTTTCCCATTGCTGCACATAGCTCTTTGCAATTTTAATCAAGATTGTGATTTCCAAGCAGCTGACCAGATGAATGCTTTGGAGAGGGTCCTGTCCCAGCAATTGTGCCCAGGGCTTTGCAGACCACACCACACAGGCCCAGGGCTGTGGTGTTAGCTAGGGAGTGTTTTTATTGTACTCTGACCTACAGGTGGGGACTATGGGGCTCAGAGCATCAGTGGGGGTTCACTGGCATGTTATTTCACACAGGGTAGCTTATTCAAGCGGAAGAGTTCATAAGTGATCAGGCCACTGCTCCACTCAGTCCTGTCTCCAGCAGTGGCTGATGTCTCAGAAAAGCGTTACCTGACTTTCACATTTGTTACATCTAGTTGAACAGTGCTGAGTACAAGGGCAAAGCAACCATATTTATCTACCTATATCGCAGACTTCACTCAACAGTCAACTACTAGTATTCATTAAATGATTCAAAGTCCACCATTACAACTGTGCAGCTTATTTATGTCTGAATCCTGCAGCAGTGATTTCCACAAGCTGCCTGAGCACAGACTGCGAAGAGTGATGCTGACTGTACTGCACCTAAGGGCATTGTCTCTCTGTGATGGCCATTCCCATATCCTTCACTTTGTTTTCCTTTATTTCTGTATTTAGGTCCTTTGGCGTATTGCTGTGGGAGATATTCTCTTTGGGATACATGCCCTACCCTAGCAAGAGTAACCAGGAGGTTCTGGAGTTTGTCACCAATGGAGGAAGGATGGATCCACCTAAAAACTGCCCTGGCCCTGTGTATGAGTTTTTATCTTTGATATATTCATGCAAATAAGTTTCTGTGTTAAATGCATTTCTCTAGTCAAAAGTTAATGACTTTTAAGATTAATCTTATTGTGGCTGATCTGCCTTGTTGGACTTGAGTGCCAGTGACTTCTCTACTATTTATTTTTTCTGTCTGTTTTGGAGAATAATTCAGGGGCCCTTTGAGGAGTACTGGCCATTGCTTGTGTGGTCAAAGACGGTGCAATATTTCTGTGTCCTAGGTTAGCTGTGAAACTGCAAGTGCATAAGACTGTTCACAGGTAGGGAAGACTGGGCTCCAATATCTGTAGCCCTGCCTACTTTTAGGGATTTCAGGTGGGTGAGTTATTTCTCTGATGTGCTGTGGATTTCACCCCACTGGTGGCCGCATTTCAGTGGTTGCCAGTACATCCGTTGTCCAACTCTGGGGAAGGCAGAGCACTCAGTTATTAGAAGTCAGAGTGGCATTACATGCTTATAGTTTCTAAGCTGCAGTGACTAGCTGTCAAGATCTGCCATTTATGAGCATCTCCCGTTCTGCTCTTTCAGTTATCGCATTATGACCCAGTGTTGGCAGCACCAGCCTGAAGACCGGCCAAATTTTGCCATAATCCTGGAGAGGATTGAGTACTGCACTCAGGTATCATTGTTCATTCGTCACGAATGAGATAGATGGAGAGGGTTCTTACTGAGAAGCAGTCTAGGCAAGCCAAAACACAAGATGAGGAGACAGCACTGCATTACTGCAGTCAGCGTTCCAGGGAGACTGATGTCCAGCTCGGACCAGTGGCCTGGGATATTTACCTCATTAGGTGGTTGATCCTTCTTGTCTTTCACTGCTGAAAGGCACAGGCTTACACAAGCTTACACAGCTTCACAAACTGCAAACCTGTAGCTCTGCTTCTGCTTCTAAAGGTGCAGATTCTGACAAGCAAAAGAGCTAAGACAGGCCAGTGCCCGTACACACTCCACGTGTTTCATGTCAGTCACTCCGTCCCAGTGTTTACCCTTAAGACATGGTCAGCACTGGGCAGAAATGGTCCTGGCTCAGAGCACCCTTTGCAGGTGGCTTCTGCAGCTGTCGGCAATTTTCTGAATCTGACTGCGCTGGAGAAGGCAGGTGGAGACAGCCATGCTAAATGAGTGGGGATTCTAAGGCTAGGCAACGGGGAAAGGATGTGGCTGGCTTTCCAGACTGAAATCAGATTTATTTATTTTTTACCACCATTTTTAGCTTATGAGGAGTGGAGTAGTTTGGAAAATGTTTTGCTGCCTGCATCAGCACAGGCTTCTTCTATGGCCTCACACAGTTATTTACCTCAGTCAGTTTGCTTTCCCTTGCTGTTTGGGGGGCTTGGTCTGTTTTTCATGTGTGTTGGATCCTGAGATTGGGAGGCATTGTTTTCTGCTATCTATAGCTTTCCATGGCATCTAGCAATAATTAAAGGATGCCCAGTATACCACATTTTCTTTCAGTTTAATTCTCAAAACTGCTTAAACAGCTCAGAATGGCAGTCCCTATGGATTCGGGCTTCAAGGGGTCTGCCGGTATTGCCTTCTCTCTGCATTCCCATTCCTCCCTTGTTGTGCAAAGGCAATACTTTCATGGCTGAAACTTTCTCAATATTACCTGAGAATGTTATGAACTTCAAGATGATATAGATTCCAAAACAACATTCCCACAGGAAATTTGGCTGGACATAAAAAGTGGTTTTCATTGGGTTTGTGCCTCTGCTGTTCTGTGGTGAGTTTTAGGGTTGCTTTTTTTTTAAGAGAGTTCAATTTTAAGGGTATTCCATTGCATCTCACATTGCATTTTGTCAGCATCCTCTACACATGGAATATGGGCTCTGTGTAGTGGGAACGATGCTCTGTGATCATAGCATGACAGCTGTCAGATGTGTCAGGTTCTTGATCAAGTATGCGTGATAGTGGCAGACTTTGCAAAATTCTCATTGTTCTTTCCGGCAGGATCCAGATGTGATCAACACCGCTTTGCCAGTAGAATATGGCCCATCAGCTGAGGAGGAGGAGAAGGTAGCGATGCGCCCCGACGATCCAGAAGGAATTCCTCCTCTCTTGGTCTCCACACACCAAGACAGAAAGGATGACAAGCAAACTCTGCCATCTCCACCACCCCTGCCGTCAGCCATCGCTGCTGGAAAGCCTCTAGGGAAAGTGAGAGCCTTGGAACCAACGGTGCCGGGGAAGGTGCAGTCAGCCTCAGTGGGGGGACTTATCAACATGGCCTATACCCAATCCAATCCCCCTTCTGAGCTGCACAAAAGCCGGGGCTCCAGAAACAAGCCCACCAACCTCTGGAATCCAACCTATGGTTCCTGGTTTGCAGAGAAGCAGGCCAGCAAAAACAGTTCTCTGCTGGAGAAGGAGATGCACGAGAGGGAGAATTTGGGACAGGAAGGAAACTGTACTGTGGGGCCCAACATTGTGACTGGCAGGCTGCCTGGCTCCTCCCTGCTATTAGAGCCATCTTCCCTAAAAGCAAGTGTTAAA